>PVLD010001674.1:0-21814 GCA_004027595.1 Dinomys branickii
GGCCTGTTTCCTTGGAGGCACCAGTTGAGAAATAAAATCTTTTAAAACTAAAAGACCAGAAACATTAAATCTGCTGGAAGATAGAAAAGTAGAACTCTTGAACAAATTCATCTAGGCAAAGACTTTACGAACAAAACTCCAAGCACCCAGGAACTATCACAAAGAATCAATAGCTGGGATCTCATCTTATTAAAAAGCTTCTGCACAGCAAAAGAAACCACTAACAGACAACCCACAATGTGGGAAAAATTTCTCACCAGCTGTTCCTCAGAAAAAGGATTGCTATTTAGAATATATAAGGAACTCAAAGAAATCAGACCGCCAAAATTTAAAGACCCAATCCAAAAACAGGCATCTGAAACAAATAAGACACTTCTCAGATGAAGAAATAAGAATAGCAAATAAGTATATGAAAAAATGTTCAGCTTCACTGGTCACTCGAGAGATGCAAATTAAAATAACACTGAGGTTCCATCTCACCCCAGAAAGAACAGCTCTCATCAAGCAATCAACCAATTACAAACGTGGGTGGGGATTTGGGGAAAAAGGAACTCTTCTCCACTGCTGGTGGGAGTGTAGACTATGGTAATCATGTGGAGATTTCTCAAAAAACTAAAACCATAGGCTCCAATCGACCCAGCTATTCCCCTTCTTTATATCTTCTAGAAAAAAGTAAAAGCATCATACCACAGCAATATATGCACATCCATGCTTACAGTGACACAGTTTACAATAGCTAAATCTTGGAAACAGCCAAACTGCCCATCAACAGATGAATGGATAAGGAAGATACGAGGTTTTTTTTTATACAATGGAGTGTTGCTCTGCCATAAAGAAGGATAAACTTGAGATATTTCTAAATAAATGCATGCATCTTAGGACCATACTCTTAAGTGAAATAAATCAGACACACATGTATAAATACTATATTGTTTCTCTGGTTAGTGAAATGTAAACTGTAAGTAAGGATCAAAATGTGTATTGGGCAAAAATGTTCAAATGGGAAGGTGAACTAGGGAGGAAGAAGTGAGGAAGGAAGAAAGGAAAAAAAAACAACAAAAGGAAAAAAATGTAAACAAAGGTTTTGTAAACAAGGAGGGGAAGAGGGATTGAAAGGAGAACAGGGGAATGGAAAAACAAAGAATCAAGTTTTATCATATACAGTTACAAATTCCCTATGATGAATGTGATCATTATGTATACCTAAAATGTACCAATAAACTTAGTTAACTTAAATAAATAAATAAAATAAAATATTCATATTTTAAGGAATATACTCTGAGGTACTTAGGAGCAAAGGGCCACAAGATTTGCAAGTTATTCTCAAGTGACTGAAAAGAGTGTGTGTTTGTGCATGGGTGTATATACAAGTGTGCGCGCATATGTATATAGAAAGAGGGTATCCAAGTACACAATGGTAGAGCAAATTGGGTAAAAGTTATCCTAACACAAAGGCCCTGTGTGAGCCTAAAGGGAAGGAAGAGGGTACAACAGAGGTAAAACTGTAAGCTCTCTACAGATAAGGGCCATTTCCAGTTGGCTAGTTGCTAAATCCTTTTCAAGAACCTAGGTCAAAAAATATTTAAAGCAATAAGAAGAAAAAGGGGCAACACTCCTTGTTCAAACTAGGGGTTCAAGGACCTAGGAGAGGAAGGTTAGAAACAGATGACTTGTGTTACACCAGCACGTGGAAATCAGAGAGCTGCTTCATTGGGACAGAGACTACAGAATCTTCTGAGGTCATGAATGCGGGCACATGGTACAGCACGATGTAGACTACACACTGCACTCACAGCACCCAGGGATCTGGTCTCCACCACATGTGAATAATTAAACTAGACTCATCATAGGCTCAGCTCCTAACCTGTTCAGGCCTGGGGGTTCTCAATGATAATAAGTAGGAGGTTCCTGATTCATTCAACAAATACTTACTGGGCATCTCTCATCTGCCAGGTCCTAAAGTTGTGTTCCCTGTTCTCAGGAGGTTTCCTGTCAGAAAAGAGCTCAAGAAAATGCCTATTGCAAGTATCCTGAGGTCTCTTTCAGTCCTGAAAATTCTATATAAAAACTTTGGGGCTTGTTGTTAGAAAAATGAGTATGAGTATTATAACCACTCTCTAAAATATTCAGAGCAAATACATAGTCTCTTAAAAGTGAATGTATATTCAAAATGCCCTAAGTTTTGTAGCTTTAAAAAAGTCTGTATATAGAAAGCAGTGAAATGCCTGATAGCAGTAGATAATAAGCCATCTGCCAATCATTAAACGATTTTTACCTCCAAAATTCCTATTCACTGATGTTGTTCCAGTAATAAGAATTTCAAAAGCTTAAGAAAGCCAGAAAATACACTAGGAAATACTTTTTAAAGCAATAAATTTATCAATGAGAGAAATAACTTTGAAGTGTAGATTAACGATTAATATTAAAACATCAAAAGTGTTTTAATTTTTTGCTTCATTAGTCTCCCTCATTCACATGCAACTAGCATGAAATGGTTACAAAGGCTGATTTTGTAAAAGACCTTGGAGAAAAGAGGAAAGAATTTCTTCCATGAATACTAAGTTAATAAAATAGAAAACTAATAATGGCATTTTACCACTTTATATAAATTAATCTAATTTAGAAATAATTTAGCACTATGACTTATGCAGAACTTGTTCTCTAGCCAAGAAAAAAATTTATATTACTAATATTAGAAATATAGTACCTATGCTTGCTGGATATTAAATGTCTGCACTGATTTATATAATTTAGGAGAAATGGTAAGGGAGAAAAGATCGAAAGTATAATTAGATATCAAAATAGATATACGAAACATTATCTCCCATATAGATTCTCAGGGGCTCAAGCAAGAAGAAAACCTATGAAAGAAGGTTTCAAACACACCCTGCAAGTTGAGAAGTTATGACTAAGTATTTGTCCTTGAAAAAACAATCTACCTGTCACTGATGGTCATAATTCACAATGATCTACACACTACCATCTGCATTGTGGCAAACACACAGAGGGGCTGCTCTAACAGTGAGCTTCCACGGAGGCCATTCATCTGCGGTCCTCCAGAGCAGCAACTTTAAAACTTGTATCCCAAGAAATGAAAACTGTCCTAATTGTCTTTCGGATTCATGGAGTCAAAACTTTACCAGAGAGTTAATAATCATTTATTAGCTATGAAGACACACACAAAAACATCAGTTGGATGTGACCAGGCAGGAGCAGCCCAGCCTCACAGAGCCCTGCTGCCCTCGGTGCTAGAGACCCGGGCCCACTGCCCAGGACCCTCGGGCCTACCATAGCTCCACAGCGATAATTCCACACTCACTGAGTCAGCGCACAGAATGCCTGGAACTCTTCCGTGCAAGGGAAAAAAAAAAAAAAAGGTTGCATCACAATACTCTGGTAGCACAAAGAGCTCACCATTTCTGATAATCAGAAAATGCAGAGATTTGCAAACTTATCCCACAGAAAATCCACCTAGTGTTTCATAACACTTAGCTCAGATCATAGAGGTCAGTTGAGATGGAATGGCAAAATGCTAGCTTTAGAACTAACCCTGCTGTGAACAGGTTGGTACCAATATGCACCACTTACTTCTCATCTGCAAAGGGAAAGTGATTTTAGTCAGGGGCTTGCAAAGAAACAAAAGTAACAACGCAACAAAAAGCAAGGATGCTGTTAGGAAGAGAATGCACAAATGCATGTAGTATCTGGAATAACGTTTTCAGAGATTTCACAAACGTCCCCAAGCGCAGCCATCGGTTCTACGCAGAACTCTGTATCAGATGGCTTCTCGAGTCCTGGTGAGTTCCAATGTGCTATGCATCACTGCGAACAGGGTACTGTCTCTTTCCTTAACTGAATCTTTCTTTGTTTTAAACACAGAAGTCCCTATTCTTACGCCTATTCCACAAAGAAAATTGCCTACGCATTTGCAGCCCTCAAATCTACTTGGGAATCAGAGCATGGAGACAGGGCTCCCAGCCCTGGTCATTAGCTGTACAGCTCACATTTCATTTGGTGGGAAACAGGCCCTTCCCTCCGGCCCTACCCTTCTTGCTCCTGTTTCTTGGAGAACACAGACTAATGCTTCACTTAGAGAATTTACCGTCCAGTGCGCTGATCTCTCTGGGTGGTGCTGCTCACAGTCATCTGAGGATCTTGGTGAAATACAAATTCCAACTGTGCTTCCCAGCAGGGCTGAGGACCTGTGTTTCCAACATGCTCCCGGGGACCCCTCCAGGAGACACCAGCTCTCTGTCCACACTCCTGCATTGCCACGCCAATGCAGCGTCAGGACAATTCACCATGGTGTCATCTCTGCAGAGGTTCTGCAGCCTCTAAAGGGTCTTGAAGCTCTTTTAAAACTCAAAACTAACCTCATACCTTTGTTGCTATCAAAGAGATAAATTTTTGTAACGTATCATGTCACAATAGTAGAAAAACACTGGATTTTAGAGTCTGATGAATCTGAATTTGAACACCATGATCTAATAGTGGGACTGTGGCAAACTGTTTATCTTTACACTAAAGCCGTCAGCACTGCCAGTTCTAATGACAACTTGATTTGGGCTCAATGCAACACCCTTCAAAGGTGCTCCAAGAATATTCTATACAGCATCATCTACAGATTCCTTTCAACAAGACCAGATGTTATTTATCTTAACACTAGCCCCAAATACCCTGTGTCTGCTGTTAAGAACCTACATGCAAAAAGTGGTGTATCATGCAAAGCAAGAGGGATCCTAAGACAAAATATCCCCTTCCAGAGACCTCTAGGGATAAGATGGAGACAGGACTAACAACTTGTAGGAGTAACAGGGACTCTGCGCATCAGTTTCCTAGCATGCAGCCTGGTGGAGGTAGGCAAGTGTCTACAAGAGCTGACAACACAATGTGCCTGGTCTCTATGTCTCTGGACACCACTTAGTTTTCTGAAGTGGATAAATAATTCCAATAAACTCAAGATTACACCTGATGTGCTCCAGACGATGGCACCGTTCACCTAACTCCTGCACTGCATATTTATTTCTTACCAATTACCCCACTGGGAACAGAGCAGTCCCTATTACAGGTTAATCAAAACACTGTTGGTACGTTCTTCGTTCTCCGTTGTTATGCCTTTCTGAAATACATCTGTTTCTCGTCAGGAGACCAGGGATGACACCATGAAGTCAGTTAATGTTCACAGGTATCTTTACATCATGCGACACGCGTTAAGACAAATCACATTTTAAGGGGCTAGGAAAGCATCATATTAAAAGGAATATGAGATAAATGTTAGGAAAGAGAAAAATAACCGTACAAAGGTAACATAACACTTGCCCCACCCCCTAGATATAACCTTCATAAAGATTTCCATGTACCACTTTTAGCCAAATAGGTGAATAACTGTGTACTGTATTAAATCAGTAAACTAATACTTGACTTATTTTGCTGATCAGATCAATATTTTTTACCAGTCAACACATTTGATACACTGATTCTCAACTCTTCAAGTTCATCGAAATCACCTGAAGATGGACAGGAGAGGACAGGACAGGACAGGACAGGAGAGGACAGGACAGGATGATTGACTTGAGACATCTGGCTCCTGTGCCCCACCATTTAATTGTTTTTTAGAGTCCAGCTGTTAGGGTATTTTGTGAAAGATACCCTAACAGTTCCAAATATATAATCAATGTTGAAAGTTTGATTCATTAGCCATTGGCTTTTAAATCATTTTAAGAAAGTGAACACACAAACACATTATTGACACTATCAACTATTTTTCTCTGATTTAACCTTCCTTATGCTTTTCAACTTCCCTACAGTGGTCTGTACTGCTACCACCAAAAATAAAATGGAGTGAAAAAGTGCTTTTAAAAAACCTCATTTACAAAATTCCATGCATAGATGACTCAGACATTCTTCTATAGTAGAACACATGACTCTTCTACACTCACCTATATTCAAACACTTTATATATAAGTGCTTTTTATTTTTTCATGTGCTAAGGATTGAACCTCGGGTCTCATGCATGGGAGCCAAATGCTCTGACTGAGCTACATCCCCAAGCCTGTGTCTTTCTCACTTTATGTGTCCGCTTCCCATAGCCTTCAAGATGCAGTGTAATTTACGTTATCATCTCTGAAAACAAGTGTTACCAGATACATAAATCCAATAGTTTTGTTGAGATAATATGTATTAGTTACTTTAGGTCTGGGATTTTTAGCCCAACAGAATTGAACTGGCTGCCCACTGAAATCAACTGGGAATTTCTACAAATCTCCCAGTCTGCTGGCCACACCCAGTGGTGGCAAACCTATAGCACATGAGCCGCTGGCTGTTTGCTATCACTGAAAACTCTAAAAGGTTCTGTATCACTGGGTATGGAAAGTTCTGGAAAGTGTAGAAAGACTTTCTAGAACAATAAAAGCAGAACCCCTGGGCTAGGACTTGGGTAACCCACCCATTCCCGCGGTGATTCCAATGGGTAGCTCTGGCTGGGATCCACTGGCTTAAAGATTAATCAATTACAAATCTCCACATCTGGAGATAAGCTCTGCTTAGCTTAAAAACACAATGCCACTAAATCTGACATTGGAACAGTTTCAAAGAATGGCCACTGATGTTCAATTAATTTCAAGTTGGCAACGAGTAAAGGTAGGACCCTAAATAATACATATGTTCACTGTTCTTCCTTTCAACTGAGCACAAGCCATTATCCACTACATTTAAACAGGAAAAAATGTGAGAACACCTGTCAGTTACAAGCCAGAAGATGAAAAGGGGCAAAACAAAATTGGACCACGAAGTTTTTACAGGTCTTACACTTACCCTTTTCAGATAGGGTAAGTGTTTATTTCCCAGAGTAATTTTGCAGCCTGTGGGTCAGCGTTGTGCTTTCATATTGCTTACGACTCTTAGATGAAAGCCCTAAATGCTGACCGTTTTGCTTATTTGTAAAGATGAAATAAAAGTGCATCTTCTTCACTCTGAGAAGCCCGCTGCTGCTGGTGTGTTCTCTTTACCTGCTCCCCAGCCTTCCACCCTCCTCCCACCGGGGCTCCTATTTTGATGCAGGTCCACCCTACGTCTACTCTGTGCTGTTGGTAACTACCTCACTGACAATGCTCACTCCTGCAAGTGGAAATTTTCAGAGACATGCAGGAGAATTTTAATAGCATATGAAATACTGCAAGCAGCTTTTACTAATAGCGCTGTTTTAACAAGAGAAATCTCCTGTTTCGGAGTTGAATAAAATACATATCCACATAACCAAGAGGGAAAGTCTAGACAGTATTAATAAATTTTAAAAGCCTAAGAAATTGTTTTATAAATAGATTTGTCCTCATTTATTTCAAGGCATTATATAATTTCAATGACCTTTCTAAGACACAGATTCTCAGAAGTGACCTTGTTTTCCTTTGCAGTCTCGGGAAAGATGGTTTATGAGTCTTCTTTTCTGAATTCTCCATGGCAAAAGCCTGAGTGAAAGAAAGAAGGATGGTTGCCATAGGACAAGAAAAATGTTAAAAATCGAACCCAATCATGTGTAAAAACAATGAAACGCTAGATAGCTCTTATCTACCCTATTAAATAAAATGAGGAAATTAATTCAGTGATATTTTGTTGAGCACCTACTATAAGCAATGCATGGTACTACATGCTGGACAAAGAAGTCAGAACATTCTCCAATCTGAGTGGTCCTTGGGGTAGGAAACAGAAATTAAACAAGATGTTACACAATTAATTGTTTTGTTACAATAGTAATATGCAATGAGGCAGCAATACATCATGGTAGAATATCCGCCAGAGCCTGATCTGGTTTGGGAAGTCAGTCTTCTCTGTAGAAAGGACCTTTACTGTGGGACCCAAAAGGTGGATTGAAAGTTCACTAAACGGAGAAGGGCTGGCTTCATGGGCAAGGACCGCAAAGTCAGCAGTCACGCATTGCGAGGAAGATGACTAAGGCCAGATATGACTGTAAGACAAGTAGGTTACCAACAGGGAAGGAGGGAGCTCCGCTGTAGATACGCCAGGCCAGGGACCTGCAGGGCATTGGCAGAGCCAGCAAATGGTGCTGGGCATGTGGGTACAGAGCCCAGAGGAAAGTCTGACCCAGGAATCCACGGTTGGGGTTACCGGAAAATGTGGATGCAGGTGAAACATTTTGCACTGGGCTATGGCCTTTAAATGAAACATCTGGGTATTCCTTTAAAATTAACAGCTTACATTTTGTAAAAATCCCAAACGTTTGCAGAAGGAGCCCTAAAATAAAACATGAGATGTATCAGAGTGATTTCACTTACAGTCTGAAAGGACAGAGTAGTTTTTCAGCTTTGCTTTGACAGATGGGAGACAGGAGGTTTTCATGATTACAAATGCAATCACTAATAATTATTGCTGTGGCCCAAGGAAAAATATCTGGATCTTTTGTGCAACTAAATTAAATAATTACAGTGCTTTGGAAGAACCCTGAATATACCGATAGGAAGATACTTCCTCCTATCAATCTCTGCACATATATTAGGCACAGAGTGGGAAAGACAATCAGGAAAATGAGAGAGCAAAGAAAAATTAATTATAATTATGGAAATGCAGCTTAAGGAACAAAGGCCTAAATTTGTAATACAGGTCTAAGGGGAAATAATTCTCATTAAGTAGCCACTCAAAGCATGAGAAGTCTGCAAATCTGAAGGAAAGCTGACTTTATTAAGCACATTATTTCTTCTTTCTAATTAAGTAATTACAAAATTGGTAATCCCAGCCATAAAGAAGTACAACAGTCAAGAGGTGTTCTAGTTGGCTGACCTCCCAGTGGTCATAGTTTTTGGAAAAAGAACTTGAGAATCCAACAGAAAAGACCAGCCAAGGATCTTTCTTGAAAGCAAATAGGTTTGTTGTAGCCAATTAGAGCTAACACTCTGAGCAATGAACATTGTTACTTCTCACCTACCTGGGCCATCCACCATGACCTTCACTTTGCCACTTTGCTGGGTACCCACTGGGGTACCTTTCACCCCTTCTATCATTACAGAGTGTGAATGGCCATAAAGAATTTGACAGATCACAGTGGGACCATTCTCCCAGCAAAAGCTTTTCATTGAGTTTGATTCCCAGTGAGGAGACAAGGCTAACACTGAGGTAGCTCAGCACAGATTTTCTTTTGTAGATACAGATCCTTGTTTGGTTCTGATTAATCCACTACACAGCTGTGTAAGATGCAAGCACAGAATAGGATACCAGCACCTTTAGGGATCCTAATCTAAAATGCTATCAGACAAATTCCTGCCAGGAGTGGCTGTAGAGGAGCCCAAAGAGAACTGTGAGGAGCTGGAGAGTGGGATTAAACACACATCGCGCTACCTACTCCCCATTATGTGGGTGTCTTGGTTACTTTTCTCTTATTGCTGAGAAAAAATACCTGACGACCAAAGTTAAGGAAGGAAAGGTTTATTTAGCTCACAGTTTGTGGAGGTTTCAGTCCATATTTGGCTGACTCCAAGGCAGTGTGGCACATGGCAGAGGGCAAAAGTTCATACCTGCAGAACACAGCAAAAGCAGCAAAAGCAAAAAGAGAGGAACAGTCGAGAACAAGCCTCTTTCCCTTCCTTATATTGTATGCAAGCCACTGCCCCAGGGCAAGTGTAGCATTCACACCCATAATCCTAGCAGTGGACCATGATCAATCAAAAACTCTAGAAGCCCACCCCATCACTGCATAAGGCTTTGGGGGGGATATCTAGGCATAAACCATGACAAAGACTGGCCCCCCAAAGACTCACCCCCATTCCTTTATGGAAAAGCTACATTAATCCATCTCCAAGAGTTGCCAAAATCCTAATGGTTTCAGCCAAATCCCAAGTCTCCTCCAAGATATAAGGCAAACTCTTAGCTGTGAGCCCCTGTACAAATGAAAAGTTAAACACTTCTGACATTCAATGGCATGAGATAAACGTTACCATTCCAAAAGGTACAGACAGAGAGATACAAAGCATTGGGACCAAAGCAAGTTCAACATCCAGCAGGACAAACAGCAAGTCCTGTAGTTCCATGTGGAACATCTGAAGCAATCTGTGGTAAACTGTGAGCTCCAAAGGGCTTACATGACTCCACCCCTACAGCACTTCTGGTGGTTGTAGGTCCTAGGACTTGTCTGTTAGGCCTGCTTTGTTCCCTCTTTGCAGCCTTCCGCAGACAATCCACATTCCTGGCTTTTCCAACCTTCTGAGGTCTCCCTTGCACTTCGGGCTTCTCACTCACAGCTTCACACACTGCCCTCTCAGGGGCACACCGCCTGGCCTCCCAGGCCTTCTTCTGAAATCTGGGTGAAAGCCTTCTTAACCTCAGAACTCTGGAATTCTGTATGCACCTAAAACCAGTGCCACGTGGATGATGCCAAGATTTGCTGCCAAGTGGAGCAGTAGCCAGGCTTTCCTCTCTCTTGGCCATAGGGGTCAAGTGCCTGGATCACTGGGTCCTCTGAATATAAATCTGAGAAGCAAATTCTCTATGCTGCTGCCATTCTGGAACATGGAGCTCTGCAGCTTTTTCCTCAAAGCAAAGTCTTTCATCTTTGCAGGTTTGAGGCTGCAAAGGGTGGAGACTTGCTGCTTCTTGTGATGCCTTCAGGCCATCTTTTATATTCTCCTGCTCCTTCTCAGTAATGGAGATCTCAGCTCCATCTCTGCAGTCCCACAGCTTCTCTGGAGCTTTTTTCCTGGCTAAACTCACATTTTAAATCATCCTGCTGGGCTTTTTGTTTTTTATTAGCAACATAAATCTGGCTATAGCCATCCCTCTGCCCCAACATTAGACTGCCTTGAAATTTCTTTGGCCAGATTAATCAGTCCACTGTCCTTAATCTGAGTCACACACAATGTCTCTGGACATGAGCAAAAAGCAGACAAACTTTCTGCCAAACCAAAACACACATTTGGATTCTAACAGCCAGTGCAGTCCTTTTTCCCAGCAGAAATCTCCCAATGCCAGTCTTTACCAGCAGAATTTCTACCAGCCTTCTGGTCTTCTGAACTCTGACTAGAATCTCCCGTACAGAACAGCTGAAGGTGTCCCAGTGCTACTCTTTCTGGTGAAATCTCCAAACTTTTCCAAATTCTTCCCACAAGCCATTTCCCAAGGCTCTTGAACCACATGGTCAGCTATAGTCACAGCAACAACCCCACTTTGCTGGTACCAAATTCTGTCTTGGTTACTTTTTTCTTATTGCTGAGAAAAAAAAAACACCTGATGCTCAAAATTAAGGAAGGAAAGGCTTATTTAGCTCACAGTTTGTGGAGGTTTCAGTCTACGCTTGGCTGGCTCCAAGGCAGAGTGGCACATGGCAGAGGGCAACAGTTCATTGTGGTAGAAAAGAGCAAAAGATGACAGAGGAAAAAGGGAGGCGCAGCAGTGGGGAGAGCAGCCTCTTTCCCTCCCTTAAGTTGTACACAGGCTGCCTGCCCCAGGGTGAGTGTAGTACTCACACCCATAATCTCAGCCTTGGACATGGATTAATCATAAACTCTAGCAGCCCGCCCCATGACTGTATAAGGCTTTGGGGAGACATCTAGAGATGAACCATGACAGTGAGTAAAACACCCAAAGTGCCCAGGATGGCAAGGACAGCATCCTGATGAGTGAGACTGGAGGTCATACCCCTCCCTCCCAAAGATGAGCAGACCAAGAGCTACAATTTTGAAAGACTCAGATTTCTTCAGGCTTAAGGGAGCCACTCCCTGTAACACTGTGGGAAGAGATTGCAGTCAGTGGGTCTGGGGAGGGAGGGAAAAACTTCACACTCATCCCATCACCCGAAGTCCCTGTCAGCCCACAGAGCTCCATGTAGAAAAAAAAAAACATGGAGGTAAAAGAAAGCGAAAGGGCCAGACAGTTACTCTGGTGCCTCAAAGTCAAGGAAAGCCATGCACTTTCCAAAGGGAACCGTGAACACAGAAGCGGCGAAGGGAGAGAGTGAAGAAGAGGCGAAGATTCTCACTAAAGAATCCCGGTGACAGCGGGACCAGGGTGGGATTCAATATCCATACATGATGGAATCAGAGAGGGGCTAGACCTCCTCACCACCAGTGACTGATGTGATTTAGCAGACTTTTGTGCTCATCTCTCTTCCTTGTGCTAAACCTGGCTAGCAAGGCCTTGAATTTCTCTTCAGAGGAAGGAGTGTATCAAAGACAGGAGAAGCTCCCTTCTGTCTCCTTGGCCACCAACAGCCAGGTCAGGGGTAACAGCCTGAGCTTAAATGAGCTTCATAGTAAAGTTTTAAAATGCATCAGACCCACAAAGTAAGAGCTTAGCCAAGATAGACAAAGGAACGGAATGCTTCGGAAGTACTCACTAGAAAAACAACAATTTCAATATATGCTACACTAAATTGAGAATGCCAGTCACAGGGAAAGAAATGAATTTCAAATTTTAAAATATCAATAGCATTTCATTGAGACCTTCACTAGAGTTTCTCATCTCCAAAGACTCAAGGAAGAGCGCACACCCGCAGAAGCTTACAGAACAAGCACATTGCATGTCAGGTCATTTTAAAAGGTTGAAGGTTTTCCTTTCCAACCACCACATAAACCTCCACCTCTCTAAAGCCTATGTGAAAAGCTGTGATTGTCCTCAGACAGGGAAAGAAGAGGATAAACTCGGCCATTTCATTCACAGCAAATTCCCCAACTATCCCCTATTTAAAACCAGAGTGAATCATTCTGATATGTGTGCACCCATGTTTATAGCAGCGCAATTTGTAATAGCTAAAATGTGGAAGCAACCCAAGTGTCCATCCACAGAAGACTGGATTAAAAAATTGTGGCATTTTTATATAATGGAATATTATTCAAAAAAAAAAAAAGAATATTATTCAGCTATAAAGAAAGACAGTTTTGGGGACTTTGTAGGAAAATGGTCAAAACTGGAGTCCATACTCATTAAGTGAAATAAATCAGCGGTACATGTGCAGGCAACGTATTGTATCACTGGTGTAAGAACCTGAGGGTGGGAATATAAACTAAGAGACATGAAGGTAATCTGTTCAAAAACAAAAAACAGATGGGACAAGGGAAAGGAGAAAAGAAAGAGGCAAAAATGTATGTATGTATATATGTAGATACATATGTGCAGGAGGGCTAACATGGTTCTACTAGTGTATTATATCACTTAATGCTAAGGAATAATTGATGATGGGTTATTCGATCAATCTTGTATGTCTGTATGTGTTATCCTGAACACACACTTCGAAGATATCAATATGCAAAGCAGCAACTATTGTTGGTTTTTGTTTTGTTTTGTTTTGTTTTGTCTTTTGTTTTCTGTTTTTTGTGTTTTTCTGGTGTTGAGATGATTAATTGTCCAATTTCATATGTCTGTATCTGTGTTCATGTATATACACTTAGAAGATATCAATAGGTAAAGCAACAACCATTGTTGAGTCCATGTCACCTTGTCTGTAAATCAGCTTTGATTGTACTATTCCTTACGCTAATTTGTGTCTGTTTGTTAATATGTTTTTGTGCTTTTATTTTTTAAAATAAAAATTTAAAAAAATAAAAATAAAAAAATAAAACCAGAGTGAGCTGAGGAAGTAAAGAACAAAACATTTCTTAAAATTTTAGCATTTAGAAAGGGGCTTATGGGGTCATCTGCCCTGGTTGCCAGCAACCTGTTGATACAGAAATTGCAGGACTGAAGAGAACGCTTAGGGAAGAGGGGCCCCTGGAGGGCGGCCCACAGAGTCCGACCTGGACGTGGCTGGCCACACTTCCACGGAGAGCTGCCCTGGAACATCACTGTCTGCCTTGTGGCCGTCTCAGGGCTGTGGGAGGCCGCATGGGGCACAATAGGAGTCGACTGGGCAAGGCTTCTGGAATCTGTTCTATGATAACTTATAAAATGTGAATGACTCCAGTGCATTTTCTCCCTTAAGGCGTATTTTTTTAACTCTTCCTCTCCACTTTTCTTTGACAATTTTTCCCCGTAATGTTTCTCTCCAAGAGCCTAAAGACAATATAGTTGACTTTAGTGATGATCACAAAATCAGAAGTATCAGTGCTTTACAGAATTTTACATGACTGGAATTTACTGGGGAAAGATGCTTACGTTTCTGATTGGTAAAGCTACACCTTGACTCAGTAAAGAAATGTCCATGGTACTTAGCTTCATAAGGACTTACAGAATGAATAGATGAATCCAGTGCTGGAAAAAAAAGAAAAAAAAAAGGTGTGGTGGGGTTGGGGGAAAAAGAATACAGATTGTGTCCTGTACACGTATCAGTTCCCCTCCGTGAATGTAATCATTATGTACTGCAGATACCAATCAAAACTTTTTAAAGAATCGCTACACTAACAAAAAATCTAGTAACATAAAATCTGCCTCTAAAGCAGGCAGGCTGACAAAGCCATAACTTGCTAATAAACTCGGTTAAATTAATCATAACTCTAATTTACTTCTGCATAATTTCATCCTCCTTTTTCACCAAGAAAGATCTGGCATTCTCTTCTAGTAAGGATGGGCACTCATGGAAGGGAATCTTCTCTTTTTAATATAATCATATTTACCCTGCAAGCTTGAGTGTCAGTCTTATCTACTCATTCTCCATGGTCAAGAAGAATCTGTGACCACCCCTACACAAATACACACAACACAAAAACACACACAACACATCAACACACAAACACGTCTCCTTAAAGAGAAGTGAGGGGTTTTGCCAGCGTGACACTAACTACAAAGTGTGCGAGAAAGAAACAAATCACCAAGCTCACTCCCTCTTTGCCACCATCTTACCCGCCTTCCACCCCCATGTGCCTGGCCCTTAGGTCACATCTGCACATTCATCCCAACGCGTGGGTACACAGAAGCCTCGAGGAAACCCTGGGACTGCACTCAAGCTTTCGCATGAAAAGTAATTTCATTAGCTAGCAGGACAGTGCACACCTGTAATCCCAGCACTCTGGGAGGCTGAGCCAGGAGGATCACAAGTTCAAGCCCCAGGCTGCACAACCTAAAGACATAGTCATAGCCTGTTTCGATAGATAGATAGATAGATAGATAGATAGATAGATAGACAGACAGACAGACAGACAGGTAGGCAGACTGACAGACAGAAAGGTAAGCAGGCCAGCCCTGGGTTCATTGCCTACTACTACAAGAGAAAAAAAAGTTACCTATTTAATTAATTAAATAAATTGGTTTCATTGCAATGTAATTGTGATGCAAAGTATATTTAAGCAATTTTTGAAAAGATATACTGTATAAATATTTTAATAAGAAAACTTCTCTTAATTCTTTTTTTGGTGGGTCACCATGAATTGAACTCATGACCTTGCACTGGCTAGGCAGGCACTGTGCTGCTGAGCTACATTCCCTGTGAAAACTGCTCTTAAGTCTATCACCATGTAGGAAAAGACATTCATAATTCAATTCAAAATGCTTTCTAAGCCATGTGTGGTGGCATACACCTGTAATCCCTGTACTCAGGAGGATGAGGCAGGAGAATTATTGTGAGTTCAAGGCCAGCCTGAGCTGCATAGTAAGTTCAAGACCAGCCTCAACTACATAGTATGACCCTGTCTCAAAAGGTCTTAAAAAACTGCTTTTTCATCTAGATTTTTGGTGGTCACTCAGAAACACTCACATAACAATACAAATAAAACTCAACATATAAAGTTGGGATAATAACAAACTTGTAGAACACCAGTTTTTTCAGGAGCACAATTTTAATAAGTGGTGTGTGAAAAACGACCATTAAATCACTTCCAGCTGAGGCAGGAGAGAAGCGCTTGATGCTACCCTGGAGAGATTTTTTACCTTTCTTCTGCAGCTGCCTAAACACCTTTCAGCTGGCCCAGCTGCAGCAGGTGCCCCCTGGCTGCTCCAGGAAATACTGCATTTGCTTTGGCAGCACCAAGCTTCAAGGGCGACTCGTCCCAGATGACTGCACTGTGCAGCCTCTCGGGATGAGTCCTCCTCTCCTGCAACCCTCATTATTAGGTCCATGAAGGGCCCCTCCCTTACCAACAACCAAACAGAACATCTGACACTGCGCAAGTCAAGGCCACGTTGTCATCGCATACAAGCAACCTCCCGTGCCGTCAGCAGGGTCCGTCCACGCAGTCGCTCCTGCACTGCACCACTGGTCCTAAATAAAGCCTCTTCCAAGTGGCACATTTTTGCCTATCCATTATTTTATCTCAAGTAGAGCATGATACACTGAAAGCCAGGAACACCAAAGGCTGCTGGTCGCTTCCACTAACACTGAAGGTGGCCAGCAGCAGCAAATGACAGAGTAACAGGCAATTGCCAGGAGCCACAGTCTCCAGTGGCCAGAAAAGCTCCTAAAGGCTGTCAGTAGCTGCTGGCTCGAAGCCAGGAGAAAGGCACTGAGAGCTGATAACCAGTGGCCTCCAAAGCTCAGGATGGTTAACATGAAAAAGCTGTGCTTGGCCAGTCTGTGCTTTCGGTATGAACTAAGCAAGAACCCTCAGCCACTGGTAACATCCTGGACCTCCCTCTTTAGTAACCACTGGAGAAGAGGGCAAATACCAGCAATGGCTTGAAAGTGGCTCAGGGATCAGCCCAGGCCTGATTTCCACCCTGCTTGTGGCTAAGAACCTGCAAGTCAGTGGCACAAGCATACTCTATTAGGAGCTCGGCTGTTTGGAAAAGCTTATGTGCATAAGAAATTATGCACATGCATTGTAAGTACACCAGTCATTGGTTTAAGAATCAAGATTATATCCTAGATAAGAAAAAAGATTGTAATCCACTAAAATCAAAGTAAGTAACTAAAGGGCTAGGCATGGAGACACACACTTATAATCCCAGCGCTTGGGAGGCTGAGGCAAGAGGATCGCCTGGAGTTCAAGGCCAGCATGGGCTACATAGCAAGTTCAAGGTCAGACTGAACTGTAAAGCAAACCCCTGTCTCAGAAACAAAACACAAAACAAAACAAAAAGATAAGTGGCTGAAGAAACAGACAATTTTCAATTGAAAATAATTCACTGAAAGTACAAGCCATTGAGGGCAAGGTTTATACTGCACAAAATATTCTTTGCTCAAATTTTTCTCAAATATTTTAGGAGCATGAAAGCCAAGTTGGGGGAGAATGCAGTGATTGAACTTCTTTGACAGATTCAAATCCCTTTCGAGTCAACGGGTTCCCCAAACATCTGGGAAAAAGACAGTGAGAAATACAAAAATTTAAATTCCTTACAGGGTTATTATCATCACTCAACATAGAACTAAGTTCAGTTCAACCAGCTCATTTCTGTCGGCCAGAAGACATTTCTCAGTTCTTCCAGACAGTCCTTCCTGCATCCAAGTACTAAGAAGATGCAATAACACGCACAGTTCTGGACAGAAGCAGCTCATTCCCAGGAGATTTCGTAGTCTCTGCTTCTTCAGGCTGTAACATTCTAAATTGTTTCCAATGAGAACATACTGCCTCTGTGCTCAGAAAACCAGGCTCAGGACTATGCTTTAGGACTAGAAGAGATTACAAATACCACATTCCCATCTTTACCTTTCTTTTAGCCCACATAGTACTCATTTGAATGCAGTTCTTTTCTCCCAGGAACACTGCTCACATCTGTATCTGTAAACAGATTCGGCCTGCACGTTTACACAGCATCCAAGACCGCCTATTCTTAAACTCCCTTATCTTGTTAATGAGGGACATTGTTCTCTTCTGTTTATAGTGAAAGAGGTTTTATTTCTTTTTATTTGAGTTGATCTGATTCTAGAAGGGGGGCTATCAACATGAACAACCAAGTTAGTACAGAAAAAATGTGGTCAGAAAAGAGCAGTCAGAAAGTTCACCCCCTGCGCTAGAAGCCCCTTTGATTTAATGTGTTTTGCTCCTTCCTCTCTCAGAAATGTTCCAAAATCCTAAACAAAGATACTATCACCACAGCCCGCTTAACGTAAAGTACACAAAGACTTCTAACAACTCTCCTCTAAGTTCAACAAGTTCCTATCTTAATAGGCACTGATTTCTGCAAAGGTAGAGGAAAAGCAAAAGGCACCTTTCTGTCTAAAATACCACGTCTTCTCAGGCATAAACGTCTAAAATGATACTCGATATTATCAGAAGTACTTAAAGCTTTACTGCATTATAAGTGGATAGAATCAGAATTCTAATTGGCTTTGATCCTTTTAATCTTGAGAGGATTTAATATCTCTAAATCCTTTCAGAAGTGCATTCGAATAGCAACGTTCCTATTTTAAATACTCTACTGCCCTCTTGTGTATCATAAACTACAGTAACTGTAATTCTGAAATACATTCCCCTCCCTCCCTTCAACCCCACTTCCCTGCCTTATTTATGGAAGTTTTGTTTCCATTTTTTTAAAAAGGAATGGGAAGAAAGAAGCAAGATGTATCATGTACAGGTACGAATTCCCTCCGATGAGTGTTACTGTTATATATATCTAAAATGTACAAATAAAAAACATAAAAGAAAAGAAATACTTCAACGAGATTTCTGAGATAAGTAGAAAGAATTTCCCAAAAACAACCTGCTTATTTTACAGAGAAATGAGTTCCTGAAGAATTTATATAATTTGTTCAAATTTTTATGTTGCTGGCTGGGCATAGTGGTGCATGCCTGTAGTCTGAGCATGCAGGAGGCTGAAGCAAGAGGATCATCATCAGTTGGAGGCCAGACAGCCTGGGCTACACAGTGAGTTTGAGGCCAGTCTGGACTGCATAGCCAGACCCTGTCTCCAAATAAAATTTTTTTACACTGCTAGCTAATAACAGAGCAAATACTGTTGAATAAAATTCAAATCTTTCAGTGTTGATTTCTCTATTAAAGTTTAATAGCAGCTTGGAAGAAAAGAAACAGTGGGGTCTTTGGAGTCAGGCAAAGCAGGGTAGACTTTTGAACCATCACTTCAAAATTTCCCCAAGCCTCAGTTCCCCCATCTATAAAATAAGATTAATAATAACTATTGTTCTAGGTGAGGTGGTGCACGCCTGTAATCCCAGCACTCAGGAGGCTGAGGCAGAAAGATCATGAGTTTGGGACCAGTTTTGGGATAGACAGTAAGGTTGAGGCCAGACTGGGTTCCATAGAGAAATTGTATCTCAATAAATAAAAATAATAATACTAGAAGCAACAGTAATTCCTATTACAAGATGTGGAAAGGGTTCAGGACAACAATGCTCAGCAAGCGCTTCATATAAAGCATCTACAGAATAGTCATATGCTAGCTGGAATCTAATAACTAATATGTATTAAAATTGTTAAGTTACAGCTTTTGAGATTCTAGAAAAAGACATTTAAAATAATGAAAATAATAGTGAATTTAAGACCTTTAAATCTGAATCTTTTAAAAACTGGCATAAAGCTTTGAAAAGTAAACCTGGTTCTTCTAACCGTGTTTCTTCAATTACTACACTTGTTCTTTTTTAAAAACCAAGTTAGCCTGACACAGTGGTGTAGCATAGTCCTAGTATATGTATAGTCCTAGCTACTTGGAAGAATGAGACAGAAGGATTGCTTAAGTCCAGGAGCCTGAGGTCACCTTGGGCAACATAATGAGACTTTGTTTCCTAAAATGCATAAATAAATACAACCTGAACAGAAAATACGTTCCAACGGGCACAGGTCATGCAAGAGGTAAAGCAATGTGCAAGTCCATGGCACTAGATACAAAAAAGTCCAGGCACAACCTCACTCCAAATTTTTAAGTCCCAGTTCTCACATCTCCCTGCTAAGAGCCCTGCAGCAGCAGCAGCAGCAGCAGCAGCAGAGAGGCTGCCCCGACGGGTGCAGGCGGGTTTCACTCTGACCTCGCAGATCACCTGTACCAACTTCAGCAGTCATTTCCACTTTGTTCCCCTTTCCTTCTCCCTGTACTGTAACGAGGTGATATCATAA
Source organism: Dinomys branickii (assembly GCA_004027595.1). NCBI lineage: Eukaryota > Metazoa > Chordata > Mammalia > Rodentia > Dinomyidae > Dinomys > Dinomys branickii. The sequence goes on from PVLD010001674.1 coordinate 19,872, forward strand.
ACGGTGCAAAGGTAAACACAGTAAGGTCTAAAGTTTTGTTTGTTATCTTACACTTAATCGAAAGCAGTAACACATACTACGTCTGTCACCAAATTGGGAAAGAAAAACCAACTTCAGAAAGTTAACAGCACCATAGATTATAAGATTCTGCTAAACAGCGCTTCCCATTCTGTGAAACCTCACTTCCCTCTATAATTCCACTGGATTCCAATGGAGATTACTCACAAATTCTGGAGCCACATAAATCTTTGCCTCTTAAATAAATTTCGCTCACAAGTATCCGATTACTGGACTGACAGAGCTTATCCCGACTGCATTACCACAATGCAAACAGATGTCAGCAGAGCGCAGGCAATTTGTCCTCCTTCGCTATTAAAATGACTAATACTGATTATTCTCTGATGTGGGGCTGCACTGACCCACCCTCCTAGCAATGATAAATGCTGTGAACTCTTCTGCTGTTGTTTTATACGTGGCCTGACACACAGATAAATCTTAAAGCCCCACAAAACAGCAATAACAGGGGAGAGACTTTTTTAAAATTCATGCCAAGAACAAGTGACCATCGCCCCTTTGACCTCTGCATTTGGAAGGCACACACCATGCTGGTGATAAGCACTGCTTGGTGGTCCACAGTCACGAACTGAACACTTACCATGGGCCTCATTCAAATAATTACAAGCACCAGAAAGAACCATTACTGGAGTCCACGGTGTAGTAGAAGAGGGAGAGCGCTTAAAAACGCCCCGTTATTGTTACTAAGGTGGGCACACCGCTAACGACATACGAAAAGGGAGTTTCTTTGGGTAATTAACCACGAACAAGTTACGTGCAGCCCTTGGTTCAGCCCACCACTTACACTGTGTTTGCATCTAGAACGCAAATAAAAGTGCTGTCAGAGACAAAATGCAAGACCCAACCACACAAATGCAGGAAACAGCTCACCGTGAAATACACCGTTGTCCACCAGAAAATGCCTGCGGTACTGCACACAGCTCCTTTTCTCCGAGTTCCAGTAACTCATTGTCTGAAGATTGCTGGCCCAGCATCAAAACCCAACTGCCCTGTCAAGGAAAAGAGAATGAAGCAGAAATGAAGAAAAGTGGCAGCCACAGGCCCGCACGGGGAGCACAGTGCCTTTCGTCAGCCGCCCGCACTGTGAGACAACACGCACAGTTTACCACTTCGCACAAGAAGTGTGAGGCTCCCAGGCATCCCACAGGCCCTCCCTGAGGTGCGAATGTCATTTAGCAAACCAAGACAGCAACTTTTTCCAACAGCACCCGCAAAGTTTCTGCCACCTTGTGGGAAAATGCATGGACCATCAAAGGGCAAGTGTCAAGCTGGCTCCTGCGTGGGCTCCAGGCCTCAGCCCTATCCCACCCAGTCCCAAAGGAGGCAGAGCTGGTAACATTTCAGGAAATTGGATTTACAGGTGGAGAGGCTGTCACTCCCAACTTCTAACTCCTGTGTAGGTACCATTCTGTGGACCAAGGGATTGATTCTCAGAAATATTAGAAACGAAGAGCGCCCACTTAGTCATGCCTAAGCCAAGCACCATTTTTTAAGAAGCCCTGCCTGATGGTTCTTTTTGTTTGTTGCAGGTGTTTAAGACCACTATTGGCTGGATCTGTCCAGGCTACATGCTGGTGTGACTAGACTGGGCACAGGCCCCAAAGCACACTGGACTAGCAGTACTTCTCCTGTGTGAGATTCCCACCTCCGTAGACACAGAAACAGCACTAACAAGACCAAGAAGTTGAGAAGCAGAGATCTGAGCTGGTGAATCAAGCTCCTCCAAAAGCGGATGTGCACAACCCTGAACAAGGCGCCCTTTGTTCATGGGATTTGGCTAAGGCAACTTTTCAGGATTCCAATCTGCTTTCTGCTCCCAGAATAAAAGTAAGCAAATCCAAGCAAGGCTTGACACAAAGCAAAAGCCG
>PVLD010001674.1:21914-132038 GCA_004027595.1 Dinomys branickii
CTAGCCCAGTTTTCCTCAGGCTGCACACCTGGACCTTCAACTATCCTGGTTTGGACCCCATCTGGCTAAGTCTGACTGCTTCTCCTACTCCCTAAGGCTGAGAGAGTCTCACCACTGTATTTGGGAACCATTTGTATAAAGTGATAGAAGATAGCTGATTACTGAAATAACCCCACCTCCGCACTCTCCCTATCCCAAACTGTATGCTACGAAGGTCTCTTCCTTTAAAAAGTATTTTTAGCCAGACATGGTGGTGCATGCCTATCATCCAGCACTTCGGAGGCTGAGGCAGGAGGATCTCACATTCAACCCCAGCCAGGGCAATTCAGTGACTTAGCAAAACAAAAAATATAAAGGTCTGGGGATGTAGCTTAGTGCTAAGGCCCTGGCTTCAATCCTCAGTACGAGGAATGATGTTAGGAAGGAAGCAAAAGAGGGAGGAAGGCAAGCTGTTACTTATATTTATTAATTTAAAAAATACAGCTCAAACAATACTAACAATCAGCAATTTTTCTGTACTGGGAACCGAACTCAGGACCTTGTGTGTGGCAGGGCGGCGCTGCGCCACAGAACTGTACTCCAGGCCCAGCGATTTTTTTAAAATAGAAGTCTGCTCTTCTTTTCTCTCTTTCCTGGAATAACCACATAGTTTCGGTGTGTATCATTCTACTTCTTCTCCAACATGTACAATTTGGCAGTCTTCTGTATTTTTAATTAGAAATCTTTTTCCAAAACTTGGTAATAATTTTCAATAATGACAGTGTTTAGTTCATTTCAATAAAGTTCAGGCTGGATGTGGCGGCATGCACCTGTAATCTCAGCACTTGGGAGGCTGAGGCAGTAGGATCATCACCAATTTGAGACAGGATCTTGCTAGGTCATTCATGCTGGCCTGTCTCCAAAAAAAAATAGTGAATTTCAAAAATAACAGATACTTCCTACAAAACACGTACTTGTGATCTATTGTAAAGATAATTTACGTGCAACTGAACAACTCCATGCACATGCTTATTTTTTCCCATAACTTGATCTTACAGTTTCAAGTTATGCACTCATTTGTCATTTTTTATTTTATTCTCTCTGCTGTTAATCCGAGGAAGAAGATAGTAAAATCAGAAGAAGAAAAAATAACACAATTTGTTTATAGTTCGCAAAACATGCACATACATGACCCTCAGCTGACCCTTATTCATCTTCCGAAACACATTGTTCATCTCCCTCTACTGCACAGATGAGAAGCTGGTATTAGAGATTAAGCCATTCGCCCATGCTGCTAGGAAAAGGCAGAAGTGGGCGTGAAATCGGATTCTTAGACTCCAAACCCGAGATTCTGGTCATGGTACCCCGGAAGGAGCTGGGCTGTGACACGATGTGGTGGCTTTACTACACGTCCTGGAGATTCCGACACTTTCCTTAAAGGGTGGGATCTAAATTCACCTTTCCTCAAATACGGGCTGGACTCGTAATGGGGTCCCTCTTTGACAACAATAGGGTCAGCCAAAATTAATGCTTTGAGTCTCTGGAAGCCAGGTCCTAACAAGGGTACATCTTCTGCCTTGCACCTCCTCTGTCCCAGGAGAATCCAGCCACCGCTCCGCAAGGAGGCCCAGGGCCACGTGTGCCAGCGGCTAGCCGGGCCCTCAGCCACAGCCTGCACCAACCCCAGACAGCTGCTATGGCCTTAATGTTTGCGTCACCCTTCCCCGAATGCTATGAAGGGGTGGGGCCTGTGGGTTCCACCCTCACAACAGTTTAGTGCCTTTGGAAAAGAAACCCCAAGATGGGCTCGGTGGTGCTCCTGGTAAGGCTCTGAGGCAGGAGGATCCTAAATTCCACCGCACAACTTACTGAGACACTAAGACTAAAGCCAGGTGTCATGGCACATGCCTGTAATCCCAGCACTCTGGGAGGCTGAGGCAGGAGGAATGAGACCCTGTCTAAAAGTGAAAAATAAGAAATAAAAAAGGACGGTGGTGCAGGATCTAAGCTCCACAGAGTGGCAGCCCTGGGCACTGCACACTCACCTGGTCCTTAGAAAACACCATCAAAACATCCTGTGCCCCATTTCCTGGATTGCTCCTGCCAGACCGATGGAGCGACCCCGGCCCTGCCCTCCAGAACCAAATTCCTTCAAAACTTAGAGCAGTGAAGGTAGAGATGACAGATGGGGTGCCTACAGTTGAGGAAGAGAAGGAGAGGGCGGGACAGTAAAACCCTCTTAGCTTGAACAAGATTCAGAAGGGCCGCAGTCTGCTGCTCACTGCGGGAGGCAACTGAAAGGGATGTGGGCCATGAGCTAAGCAAAACCTCTTACAGTGCAGACAAGGAAACTCAGGCCCAGAAAGAATGTGGGAATGGCAAGGATTGCTATCAGCTGTTAGACAAAGCTGGTGGGAAATCACCTTCTTCAATGCGAAGTCCGTTTAGATGCTCCATGGCCCAATATGTTTATACGATGAGATGCACTTCTGCCACACATACTCAATTCAGAGCTCTTTGGTCAGTACTTCGGCGAAAGGAAAGATGTTTCTAAATCAACTGCCTTTTTGTTTGAACTTTCTTTTGGGCTTACAAAACAATCCACATCCTAAGAATTATAGGTAATGTCCTTGTCACATGTAGGGCTCTATAAACATGTACGTGTTATAGATAGAATAGATTCCTAGTCCTTAAAATGACTCACCAAATTAACAAATTACATCAGGTACACAAACAACTAAGAGTTACTAAAACTGGTTTCAAAACGACATTTGTTTTGTGAAAGAGACAGGGTGTTGCCGTGTTGCCCAAACTGTCCTGAACTCCTGGGTCCTAGCAGTCCTCCTGCCTCAGCCTCCAGCAACTGGACTAAAGGTACCAATGCCACCACGCCTAAGCAGGATTTTTTAAAAGTGAATAGGTAAGTTCCAGAGAAGGTCAAAATCTCGTGTTATGTCACTCACCCCGCAATGACAACTACCATGGACACGATAGTCTATTTCTTTAAAAAACACCAGCCACATTCCATTATTTTATTGCCTATTTTCTTCACTTAATAACTTGCTAATATGTTGTGACCCTCCAGTCACTGCAACAGAAGAAATATAATTGCCAATCTGCTGTTAGGTGTGCTGAGTCCGTGTCCCCTAAAATGCAATAACGAATTCTATAGGACAAGGGAGGTTAAAAGTAGGAAAGGTTTGTTGAAAGAGCTCCTGACAGACAGGAGGGGTCCTGAAAATGTTTTGGCACTGTGGTCCCTTGTCGAGGGTAATTTATATAGCGAAGTCACAGTGTGGGCACCACGTGGGTCAACTCAAACAACCCATAGGGTCACAAGGACAGCCACTTAGCTAACACTGATCCAATCGTGAAGTGAGTCACGTAGCAAAGGAACACAGGAAGAACAAAGGCATTCTGGGGAAGGGCTGGGCCAGGATGCTCTGGTCACCCACCTGGGTGACTGATGTCTATCTGGGCTTTACTAGGTAATAACCAATCACAGTACAATCTCAAGGCATTGTTTACCCCTCAGGGATGCATGTAGACATGGTCAGTCCACCTTTATCTTAAGGCCTGGCCTTCAATGGATGCGCCTCCAGCCACAGTTCTGGTGTCCTTCTCATCTTTTCCCCTCTGAGGCCTAGGCCCTGTCTGTCAATTAATTTCTGTCTAACTTAGCTGCCTAGAATACCATCAGTGAACATACCTCCACAGAAGCTAATGGTGATGTGAAAAGTAAGTTGTAATGCACTCCAAAAACACGAGGGCAGTAATAATAACTAAAAAGTTGCATGAACATGGAGAGAAGATTCATGCAACAGATGAGCTAAAAATTATCTTACAGGGTTAAATGCCCCTAAGCTCATTTTATAAACAAGTAACTTCATCCTACAGTTCTTTATTTTTGCCATTTTTATTTCTAGTTGCATGACCAAACAGTAAGAGACTGGCATTAGTTCACCACCAACATAGAAATTCAGGGACAGCATTCTTAACTAAGAAATACAAAGGTATTTTTGAGTAATAATGATTTGTCAATACTTTTCAACTCTACAAAGGAAGAACAATACTTCATACCTACTTAATTTAATGAAAGTTCCCTAAGGAAAAAGCTCCACAGTGGTAGAGTTTGGGGCTATCTCTCACCTTGCTCTGGAACTAGCACCCCAGTTCTCCTTTAAGAAACTCTTCCTATGGTTTCCTGTCCAGGAGATACAGGCATGATCATCTCCAGCCCTGATTCAGTGGGCCAGCGGCTCAGGCCTGGCAAATGAGAGAACTCCATTGCCAAGGATATAGTACAGAGACACCCCTTCCAGACCACTGAGTCAGGCTGATTTCTCTTTAAACCGTTAAAGAAAAGAAATTCCTTTTTCTGTTGAACTTGAGGTCGTGGAGAGGTATTCCCCAAAAATTAAAGCCTGTTCACCATCTCGTCGGGGAGAAAGTCTGTGTAAGGCTGGATCCCACCCACAGGGATGGAGAGAAGCCAGGTTCTGTGGCTATCAAGACACCCTGCGCCCAGCATACTCCCTCTCATGTTCTGTTTGGTTTTGTTTAGGCCACAACGAGTTGGGTTTTATGCTATCTGCAACCCTCACGGTTTGACTTCCCTAAGCAGGGAAATATATCAGTATAGCAACGTGTAAGAACAACCCACCTGGTAGTCATGGCTTCTCTCTTCTGAATCCAACTGTGATTCACAGAGGAGCTTCAGCAAATTTTTAAGCGGATCTCCCTGAATTCAAACTATGAGTATCTTTACTTGGGCTTTCCCTTGAATATGTTTCCTTCAAGACTTCTGCTCTGCTTGCAAAAGATTCCCCTACACCACTTGAAGGTACGTACGTGCAAGCAGAACAAAACTCAGCACCTTCTCTTCTTTGGAATTCTGTTAGCTGTTTTCGTATGTGAGTAAATCTATACTCCTGCTTTAAACATGAGGGTTACTATTAAACACTAAAATCTGTTCCAGCCACACAAATGGCTTATAAGACAAACTATTCTGACTCATATATGGAAATCAAAGTTATAATACTATGCTGCAGAAAAAATAAAATAGGAACGAATTTTAAAGAGAATTTAGGGTTGGGAGGAATAGGTATTGTCAAAAAGAAAAAAAGTGGAGAAATCTGTCTCTTACACCTTGACCAATACCTCTGCCCCCTCATTACTGTGGCTGTTGCCACCACAACCATTCTCTGGCTCCGTTTCCACAAAAACAGGGCTCACACTCCCACCTACCTGCATGCTTGCTTAATGTGCATTTGTGCATCACTTTACGGTGTACACAGTATTTCCCTCTGTATCTTACTTATTTAACATACCCCTTAGAATAGCCCCGTGAGTCACACGTTAGTGAGCATGAGTTCAAAGAAAATAACAGGAACCACTAAGTTGCAAACTTACATCTTCTGACCAAATCCATTGTCCCCAGCCCAGGCAGGGCTAGATTTCGTGTCCGGCACTATTTCCTCCCTGACATTTTGCTTCTCTGTGGAAAGAGCCTCAAGTTGTATAACTGATGACAGACAAGGGACTGATTCTTCCCACCTCTACTGTTCAACCCAACCGTCCTATGGACCGATAAAGAGACAGAAGAAAATGACTAAATGAAAACACTACTTTTCAAAACGTGCACACTCCTCCCTCCCTGCAAGAGCCTTTGGAGGGCAGGGACTGGAGACCAGCACAGTGAAGTGTCAGGACTTTGGGCATCAGATGGTAAGAGGCTACTTTGAAACGAAATTTGAGTGCACATGAGCTAGTTGGGCTGAGTTTGCTACCCAGACACCACCGAAAAATCTGAGGGTCTCAAGAGTCCTCCAAATTGCTAAAAACATGAAACAAGGCTGTAACCAGAAACATAATGCTTGCCTCCCAGTCTCCCTCCCTCCCTCCCTCCCTCCCTCTCTCTCCCTCTCTCTCTCTCTCTCTCTCTCTCTCTCTCTCTCTTTCTCTCTCTCTCTCTCACTCTCTCTCTCTCTTTCTGGAAAAGCAGCAGTAACTAATTCATGGGCTACAGTAAGGAATCAGCAGCAATGGGAAAACAGCTGGTTGGACATCCAGAAGCCACAGAGGGGCCCAGTCCTGCCTCTAGTGTGGTCTCAGGCCAATCTCCCCACCACTCCACGCCTTATCTACGCGATGAAAAGGTGCGTCAGTCATGCAGCTGCCCCCCAGAGCCCTGCAGCCTCCACATTCCGAATTTCAGCAAGGGTTTGTAGGCATCTCCTCCCTAATCCCAGGCCACTCATCTTTCACTGTAAACTAAAATAACCCTGAAAAGTCACAGAACTCTCAGACAGCAACTGTTTCCTTACCTTATGACTTAAGTTGCTATGGCTTTCTCTAAGCCTTGCAGAGATAAAAGGCACCGTAACAGCTTCTGACAGTAACATGGGTAAAACCATAAGCGCTGACTCTGCGCTGTACCTTAGCCTCTGACCCGCTTAGGAATGACTGTGCCCAGACATCCCCACAAGTTGAGAATTCAAACAAAATCCAGTTGAAAGCTAAGATTTCAAAGTTTCTCCTCTCTCATTTCTCTATAGATTTAAAACAAATTAAGAGAATTACAGAAAACAGGGCTGTGGTGGCAGAGTCCAGGGCACTTCTTCGGGCTCAGGCCCAGACTACCAGCTTCCAAAGCAGTTCAGAAGCCTGAGTCAGGCCCTAAGGGTCCTGGTGACTATGGGCATCAACCTGCACCATGCCACGCTGCGGGTGGCTGCCCCCACTGAGGGCCCTCTCCTCCCCGACAGGTTTCCAAGCAGTACCAAACTGCTTGTTAAACTGCTCCACAAACAGCCTAATTCCACATCCTAGCCCCATCCCAGCTATGCACACAACGGGAAATAAATAAAAGGGTACTTTGTTCATTTTTTTAAGGCTCACAAGCAACATCACTGAACCCCAAGTTCCTGGTGTGTTTTCTTTTCTTTAAAGCAAGTAGGAGCTGAAATGCTCTGAGCAAGTTGAGCAGTAAGATTCAAGCTACCCTCCAAAGAGACACAGATGCTACATTTGAACGGGCTAATGTAAAAAATAACTGTCCAAACCTTGAAAGTATTCAATTTGGAGTTCAGGAACTCATCTTCTGGAAACACACGCAAAAGAAATATACACATCAAAATGAATATACAAAGGTATTCACTACAGCATTTTTTTTTATGACAGAAAAATTGAAACACTACCCAACTATTGGGGAAGCGTTGACTGCTGTGAAGATATTAATAACTGTTTGCAAAGAATTTACAAATGGGTACGGAAAATTGTTCAAGATGTCATGCTATATAGGGAAAAGCAGAATATGGTATTATATTAACTATAAAATACAGTATTGCTAGGATAATGGTCCTGATCTTAACAAAAAGGCTTTTAATGTAAGCTATTTACAAATAGCCTTTATGGTGTTAAGAAAGTTTCCTTTCTGTTTCAACTCTGCAAACTTTTTTGCCTAATTTAATACTGAACATAGTAAGACACTTTTTCTGCATATACGGAAATGATCAGAATGTATTTCTCCCTTAACCTGTTAACGGGAACTTTCTAATGTCAAGCCAATTCCAAGATGAACCAAGTCTGGTTATAGTGTGTCATCTTTTTACTACATTACTGTATTTGTGTTGTCCACAATTTGTTCGTAATTTTTACACTCATGTACCTAAGCAAGTTAGCCCATAATTTCCATTTCTCATGTTGCTCTTGGCAGTTTTTCTTTACCTTATTATAGCTTCACAAAATGAGTTTTGATCCCCTGGAAAAAATTATGCAAGTTTAAAGTGAATTTTCCTTAAATGTCTCAGAATTTGCTCATGCACTCATCGGAGCCTGGACTTTTCCATGATGGAGAAATGTTTGACCACTGAGTTATTTTATTTAAACATGACAGTATGGTTCAGGCGTTCCAATGTTTTCTAAGTCAGTTTTCATAGGTTGTATTTACCTAGAAACTTGCTCATTCTCTCTAAGCTTTAAAATGTTCCTGGCCAGGGATATAGCTCAGTGGCACAGGTGCCTGCCTGGCAAGCGCAAGGTCCTGAGTTTGATTCCCGGTACCAAAACAAATAAATGTTCCAGCACAAATTTGTTCACAATACTGCTGAGCTCTTATTAACGCTATCTGCTTTTCTAGCCCTAATATTTGCGCTTTCTCTTCTTTTTAAATCAATATCACCGGATGCTCGTCAACATCACTTGTGTTTAACCAAGAGCCAACTTCTGTCGGCACCGATCACTTCCCTGAATGACATGAAACTAGTACTATTGCTTCTTCCGCCTATTGTCTTCACATCTGTTTTGCATCTTTTTCTAACTTTCTAAGTTAAAATTTAACTAACTTGCTTTCAGGCTTTCCTCTCACACAAGCGCTTTTGTTCTATAGCAGCTTTAGCTACTTCCCTCATCCCCAATTTTGATTCATAATATTTTTATCATACAGTGAAAAGTATTTTCTCAATTTCAGTAGTTTGTTCTTTGACCCAAAGGTTATTCAGAAACATAGTAGTATAATTATTTAAAGCTTTTAGTTATAGTTTCTACTTTAATTGCATTATGGCCACAGATTTAGGCTACATAATACCAATCTTTGGATAATTAAAATTCACTCTGTGACATAACTTAGGGTCATTTTTCATAAATGTCATGTTTATTTGAAAAGAATGTATAACCCATAGTTTTGAGATACGGTGATCTTCAAATGTTCAGCAGCTCAAACTTATTCTATTATCAGTGCCCTGTGTACTAATTGATTTTTTCCATTTTATCAATGAAGAAGAATAGCAGGGCATGGTGGTATAATCATGTAATCCCAGCATTTGGGTGACTGAGGCAGGAGGATCACCATGAGTTTAAGGCCAGCCTGAAATACATAGTGAGACCCTGTCTCAAAAAAAACAAAAATAAATAAATAAAAATTTTTTAAAAGATGAAGAATATTAAAATTTCTCTAGGAATATGTATACTACTGGGATTCTCTCAATTTTTGCTTTATATTGAGATCATATCAGTAGATGCAAGTTTTTGTCTTTCTGACGAGTTGAGACACTTTTAACCATTATGAACCTCTTTTTCTCAAAAAGCTGCTGTGTTATTTAAGATCGGTTTGGCTTGATAACAATATTGCCAGCTTTGGGGGGGATTTTAATCAACCATTTACCCCTCTCCGACTTTACTCTGGACCCTTCTATAACCCTGTGTGGCCAGTGTGCCGCTCCAAGCAGCATTTAGCGGGGCTTCTCACCTCCTCCAGCGATCTCCGGCTCCTCCACAGTGACCACTGTGCTGGGGCTTACGTCGTATTTTGTGCTCACTGTTTGTCCTGCCTATTCTGTACTTCTTTCCTCAGCTGTCTTGCTTTCCATGAGACTATTTTTTTCACTTCATTTTTAACTATTAGCTAGAAAGTTATCCATTCTTGGGTGGGGGATACAGCTCAGCGGCACAAGCACCTGCCTGGCAAGCGTAAGGTCTTGGGTTCGATTTCCAACACCAAAAAAAAAGAGAAAGTTATCCATTCTTTTACTAATTTTCAGTGGTTGCCTTAGAAATTTTAACTTGTATGCTTCAAAACCTAACTAATCAATATCTTTAAGGTTCTTCCAAACTACCCAAGAATATATTAACTCTTTGTTCCTCTGAATTACATCACTATTTCTCAATGAAAATATTATTACCATTTTATAGTTAATATATGCTTCTATTTATAAGTTTCCTCTTTCTTCACCAAGACCTTTCATTTAGGAATATTTTTTCTTCTGCTTGAGTTATACTCTTGTAGTGAGGATCTTCTAGAAGAAATTCTCTTCTAGGTTCTTATAGGTCTGAAAGGCTTTTATTTTGGCCTCCTTTTTTAAAGATATTTTTAATGGAAGTGAGATCTCAGCTAACTGTTAACTTCTCTCAGTTCCAACAATAAAAAAAGATACTATTTCACCATCTTCTTCGATTGTCATGCTGGGACAATGTATCAGGCCTTCACAAACAAGCTGCCCTTTCTCTCTGACTCTGCAGTAGATCCACTTCTGTGTTTTACAGTTTAATTCTATTTTGTCTAGGTTTTCTTTATTTATACTGATGGGGTTCATATGACTTTATGAATACATGATGATCTTTATTGATCCTTGAAAACTCTTAAGTCATTCTCTTTTTAAACACTGCCTTTTTTCATTTTCTCTCTCTTATCTTGAAATTATAATTAAAATTTTCTTCACATTCAGTTGGCGAACACCTACTCAGCTTGGATTTATCTATTGGTAAATCCATTGAGTTCTCACATTTTTATTCTTTCAAGTTCCATTTCATTTTTTTTTGTAATCACCTTGGTTAGACTTTATAATTTATCTTCCTCTGCTCTTACATGGATTGGGGGGGAGGGTCCTTTTTTTCTGTGAGATGTTCATCTGCATTCTAATCTCAGCAGTGAGACTTCTCTGTACTCCGAGATAAAAAAAAATAGATTCTTCCAAAAACAGGAAACAATGGCTTTTGTCCAATAGCAGGGGCACTTCCCATGTAGAGCCCTCTAAACCAAATTTTCATTTTGAGGTTTTACTGGCCATGTAGTTACTGTGATACACAACAGTATGCCCTAAGGTCTTCACAGGTAGCTCTCCTAAAGCCCTATAGAACTAGAAAGAAAATAAATGATTTTTTGTTTATGGATTTTTTTTCCTCTTACAATGAGGAAGAAGCCTTTAGAAGTCCCAGCTTTGAAACCAGAGGACCCTTTCTCGGATGTCTCCCCTCCTCTTTTCTCCCTTATGTCTTCAGCTCAGGAAAACTAACGAAGTTAATCTGGTTGGCAAACGCCTAGAAGGCAAAAGCCAGCTTCACTGCTCAGTGGACCCCTCTTTACTTAGCTTTTGGCCTGAGTGTTCATTAATTTCTTACTGGTTCACTGCATTTAAGAAAATGATCTTTCTACTTTATCTAAAATTACTTCAGTGGGGGTGTAACTAGACATAGAACTCGACCCTGGGAAGGCGTGTTCAAAGCCACAGAACCATATAGTTTGACAGCCAAATCAGGACTTGATCTAGCCCCAAACTGCATTAGCTCAGTGCCTACTGTAATAAGACCTGACATACCTCAGTGTCGTGGTTAACATTTCACAGGTATTGCTTTATTTAATTTTTTTAACTATGTCAAAAACACGGTGTCATTATCATCCCTCTTTTAAAGATAGAGAAACTGAAGCACAGAATATATATCCTTTATTTTAAAAATGGGCATCAAGGGCAGGTTGGTACTAACCTGACACCCAAAGGAACAAATGAATGATTAACTGGTACTTAGATTTTCATCTCTCAGTGAACATCAGCCTTGAACTCTAGCCAAATATTAAAATTTTTAGTTACTTGTATAGAGTTTTCCTAATGACACACAAAAGTTTTTACAATTCTTATTTCACCTACTTATTCTATAGGTCTGACATACAAAAACTTCTTCATTCATACCACCTCTAAACTAGTGATTTCCAAACTTTTAAACATTAGAAAAGGACTTTAGAGTAGACTTTCTCCCCAGTGCTTCCATTACATAAGGGTACCCAAAATGTAGCCTCAGAAAGGCGTTGCCCAGATGATAAATCTCCTAGACACTCCAGTTCCTCTTGTCCACTCTTGGGTCCATTCCCGTTACATTCCCATCGTTGTCTGCTTTCCCTACGCCTCTACCCGGCAAGGAGAAGTTCAGCTTCAACAAGAAATAAGCCTTGCACTGGCCAATTAAACTTTCTATCTTAGCTGGGCGTGGTGGCATGGACCTGTAATCTCAGCACTCTGGGAAACTGAAGCAGAAGGATCTCAAATTCAAGCCCAGTCTGGCTAACCTAGCAATTTAGCAAACTCAAGATGCTCCCACCACATCCAGATTCAAATACTTTAAATTAAAGAAGCTCAGCTTTGTTTTTCATGGGCTGAATTCACTCTTTTTTTTTTTTTTTTTACCTGAGATGAGATCTCACCATGTAGGCCAGGTTTGGTCTTGAAATTGTACTCCTCCCACTTCAGCATCGCAAGTAGCTGGAATTACAAACTGAGGGTACAGGTGTGTACCACTGCACCCCGTTCCTGTGTGACTACTTCTTTTATTTTTTAAATACTGGGAATTGAACCCAAGGCCTTGCACATGCTGGGCAGGCACTCTACTACTAAGCTTTATCTCCAGCTGAATGACAAATTCTTAGGAAGCTCTGGAAAGAAATGGAACCTAGTGGAGATAGCCTACTGCTCATTACGTTAGCTAATTCTCTTCAAATCTACAAGTTATTGATTCTATTTTAGTCTTATAAGCAACCTACTTACTTGGCATGTGAAGAAAAATATAGAAACCATTTATGAGACAAAAGAGGGAAATAGAATCAGAATTACAAATTTCTCAAATGAAATTTATCATATGGATCTTGATTTCTTTCTTAAACTTATACCAAAAGTATATTTAGTTTAAAGATACAGCAACTAAGATCTGGCAATAGAGCTCATGGGTAGAGTAGGTGCCTAGTCAGTACAAGGTTATGGGTTCAGCCTCAAATATACGCACCAATAAAAAAAGAAAAAAAAAAAAATACAATGCCTTACTCTTGTTTAATTGCCACTGGCCTATATGCTTTCATCTAGTACATTCTCTTCTATAGTTTCTTTTGCTTAAATATCTAGTGCTTCCATTCTAAAATCATGAGAATTAGGGTAGGGACAAACCATTCTAGTGGCCAGGTCCTGGTTCACTGTCACCTCATTATTTCATGAGAATCCTATCCCCACTCAAAAAAGACCACAGATCTCCTGAGTATCCGAGCAAACAGCATCAGAACCCATTGAAGTTGCAATGACCAACATAATCTTCACTCCTACAGCAGTGTTAGGAGATAGGAATTCTGTGTAGCCACAGCAAGCGCCAATTTAAAAAATTCAAATTAGTTCAATTCCAGGAACAGAAGACACAAAGTGGTGTTATAGGCAAGCCTGCCTTTGATAACATTCTGTTAAGACTAGGGATACCTTAGAGTACCAAAAATATCAGCTCTTGCAGAGCTAAGGAGATAAGAGAAAAGGTAAAATTTGGAAAGAAAATGTAAAAGGAAACTAAGTGCAAACTACCTACTACTTGAACAAAGTAAGTGTGCCCACTCTTTTCTTCCACCAGGCAATGCTCAAAAAAGCAATTCATCTGCTTCTTCTCCAAAGTTCATCTTTTAATCTATACTCGAAAGAATGAAGTGACATGTCCCACCTATGCTTTCATTTTGAGCCCAAAATGGTCACTACATATTGCCTAAGGGAACAATCTAACAGGAAGAGATACCAAGTGTAAATTTACATGCACCAAACTTTGGAGCACTTAACTTTATAAAACAAATACTGCTGGGCATAAAAGGTGAAAAAACAACAATCATAGTGGGTGATCTCAATATCCCACTTTCATAAGTCAACTAAACAAGAATGATCCACTAGGTCAACTAAACAACAAATCAATAAAGAAATATCAGACTGCACCACACCCTTGTACAAACGTACTCAACAGATATCTACAGTGCTCTACCCTCCTAGAAGAGAATACACATTCTTCTCAGCAGTATACAGAACTTCAAAATAGACCACATACTAGGTCACAGAGCCTGCTTAAATAAGTAGAAAACAATCAAGTGTTGGTTCTTTTTTTTTTTTTTTTTTTGGTAGGGGGAATCAAACTCAGGACCCTGTGCTTGCCAGGCAGGCACTGTGCCACTGAACTATATCCCCCATGAAAACAATCAAAATTGTCCCATATATACTATCAGGTTTGTTGTGCAAGCTAGAAATCAATCACAAAATTTATAAATGTCTGGAAAATTAATAATACATTCCTGAACAATCCTTGGGACACAAAGAAATCAAGGAAGAAATTAAACAATTTCTGGAATCAAACAACAATGCTAGTAAAACAAAATTCTAGGGACACAGTGAAAACAATCCTAAGAGGAAAGTATACTGCAGGCAGTGCTCATATTAGAAAAACAAAGCAAGCCCAAATAAATAACCTAATGATGAACATCAAGATATGTGAAAAGAAAAACAGCACTTCAGGGGGAAATGACACAGTGGTGAGTCACAAAAATTCAGCCTGAGATTCCAAATCCAGACAGTGGGAAGTAACAACTTGGGGGAAAAAAGACAAAAGTAGATCCCCAAGAACCAGGAAGGTACTGAGAAGAAAACTAAATCTTATGGAGAAACAAGAGGCAGCACACAAAATGGAGAAGGGCAAGGATAGCCCACACTTTCTCCCTGGCTTTGGACTCACGGCTCATGGGAAAAGGAGGTGGAACCTATGGAGACCAAGTGAAAGTGGGGGGGGGGGGGTCCAAAAAGCCTCAGGGAGAAAGAAACACAGAATCAGAAAAGACTGATGGGTGCTGTGATCTACAGGGAGAGTGTGGTGATCTGATCCCACATGAGTTCTTCAACAGGCCACAGCTGGTGACTGACCGCAGTCCAAGCACCCACCATATACCGTGGAGTGAGTACTTGGTCAGACATCATTCCAGAGAACAGCTGACTTTTTGAATCTGGGCTTCAGAGAAGCTGTGAAATAGCTTCACTTCAGGACTCCCAGTATTATGTTCCCACAGTGACTGAGTGAGAGACAGCCAAGGGAGAAAGCTGCAGTCAGGGAGTGGGAAACAGCCCACTGGAAAGAGACCCTCTGAGGGTCTTCACCTAAGGACACAGGCCCCACTCCCCTAGCAAAAAGCCATCCCCAGGCTGAGCTGCTCTGGACTTGAAAGCCTCGGCACTGGTACCTTTTCCTTATTCCTGTTACTTCCTACTCCCATAGCCTCTAGTTCTTCCAGCAGGGACCTGGGCTCTCAGTCCCTTCTTTATGCTCTAGTATGACCAGGACACGTTTTACCCAGGTATCACCCCCAAACATATGGGGGAAGAAAACCACACATTCAAAAATCACAGGAAATTTTCCTTTTCTTTTCCTGTTTGCAAATGAGTGTTGTATTTTATTTTGTTTTTCCTCTTTTTTCTTTCATTTTTTTCCTCCTTTCTTTTCCACCTCTTCACAAGTTTATTGGGGCTTGAGGGAGTTTCCTTTGTCTTTGTTCCATGATTCTTATCTCTTTTTGTTACCTTTTTTTTTCTTTTTTCTTTACTCTTCTCCCTTTCAATTTTTCTTCCACTAAATCTTTCTCTGTTATTTTTACTCCCCATATAATTTCTTTTTTTCCACTCTCTTTTTATCTTCTGTTTCTTATCAGTTTTTTCTGGATATTTACTTAATTCTATAAATATCCTTCTACTCCTCAATAGGATCTTTGGACTCACTTCTATATTTTCCATCTCATATAATTTCAGGTTTCAAATTTTTCCTCTTGGATTCCCCCATTGGCAATTTCCTATATCATTTATATCCATAAAGCCTTATTAATCTTTAGATGGTTAATGCTATAAAATTATTGTTGAATTCTTCCTACCATTAGCAGTTAAAGCTGTTTTAGTACTTATTACCTGTCAGTTAATACATGAGCTGTCTTTTTTTTTTTTTTTTTTTTGCAGTACTGGGGATTGAACTCAGGACCTTGCACTTGCCAGGCAGGCACTTATTCCACTGAGCTATATCCCCAGCCCCTGTCTTAATGTTTACAGCATAATTGTGGATTTCTTCCCTAGAGGTAAGCATGGTATGTTAAAATACTCTTTGTATCAGACATATTATGGCTGATTTGCTTAATATTATCAGTGTCATATACTTATTCTTATTAATGGGTTTTCTCTGTTAGCCAACACCCAGATTACATTTCAGACATTAACAACACTAGACTATCTTCCTAATGAACTAAGTGTTAGGCCAAATAGCAAAAGCAAAATGGGCAGCAAACGCAAAGGCACTGCATGCTCAACTAAATTAACTGAGAAAGGGTCAGAGATATAGCTCAGCAGCATAAGTGCCTGACTGGCAAGCATAAGATCCTGAGTTCAATTTCCAGTACCAAAAAAACATTGAGATGGTCAGATCTTGGGGCTGAAGTAAAGGACTATTACTATAGACTTTCTTGCCATGGCCAAAGTATATCACTGAAAAGCTACTAAAAAGACCTCTACACTGGCAACAGAGTCTTTACAGGCCTCAGATCAAAACAAACATCAGAAGACAAGGCCAAAAAGATGCCTCCCAGAACTCCCCAATCCTCCACCAATCCAAGGGGCTTCCATGGGGAGAACAACATAAGGCACACACCTGAATTATTCAAAAGAATAACACAGGACATTCATAAGCAGATCAAAATGGTACTCAGCAGGAACCAGATGATATAAATAAACAGATAATGGGCATAATGACTAAAATACAGGCGACTTCAAAAGACACTAATAAAAACCAGGTAAGCAGGGCCAGGGATATAGTTCAGCGGCATAGCACCTGTCTAGCAAGCATGAGGTACTGAGTTCAATTCCTGCTTCAAAAAGGAAAAAAAACTAAATAAGCTAAACAAAATCACACAAAACATGAATGACCAGGTTAGCAAACCCTCAGACTCCATGAAAAAGGTTTCAGTCAGAAATCCAGAAGACTAAAAATGATAAGGAAAGTAAGGATAGCAAAAGCAACAGTTTTGAGATCAGAATTTCGGAACTAGAAGATGATGCCTTCAAAGAGAAACTACTCAAAGGCACTTTACAAACAAAAAAACAGATTATAAAAAACAGATCCAACAGCTGCTAGATGATGCAAAGAAGACTAGGAAAAATGGAACAAGTAGAAAATTAAAGACACAAATGGCATGAAAAACCTGTTCACTGAAATAAGGGGAAAACTTCCCAAATATTGGTAAAGAAATAAACACACACACATAAATACAGATAAGTAATATATAGAGAACCTCAAGTAATCACAACCAAAAGAAAACCTCTCCACATTACACTATAGTCAAAGTTTCAGAAGCCCATCTCAGGTACAAAATCTTGAAAGCTGTTAGCGAAGGCAATAAACACATACAAACTTAAACACACTGGAGTTACAGCAGACTTCTCAACTCAAATCTCAAAGGCCAAGAGACTTTCAGGGAAGTGTTTGAAGCCCTAAAGGTAACACTTTTCTCTCCTGACTTAAGATATCCTGCAAAACTTTCTGTTTAACTTGACAGAGAAACAAGGTATTTCCATGAAAAGGAGTACCTCAAGAAATTCACAACCAAACCAGCATGACGAAAAATTCTCAAGAATATCCTACAAAGAGACATGAAACCAACAATGCCAAGAATATACTTGGTGGAATGAGTAACTAAGCAAAACACAAAAAAGAACAAGGAAAAGAATACAGTGAAAGGAATAACTCTCAGCGTGAATGTTCTCAAGTCCTCAATCAAAAGACACAGATTGGCAGAATAGATAAAGAAAAAAAATTCAACACTATGCAGAATACAAGAAACACATTTAATTCAAAAATAAATTTACAGATTAAAAATCAAAGGATGGAAAACAATATCCCACTCAACGGGAACCTGGACAAAAGCAGGAGTAGCTATTCTAATTTCAGACAAAGTAGATCTCAAGCTAAAATTGATCAGAAAAGAAAAGGAAGGTCACTACTTATTGATTACAGGAACAATTCAACAAGAAGATAACAATTATGAATATATACACACCCAGTACTGGCACACCCAACTTCAAAAACACACACTAATACACATGAAAAATCAGAGAAACACCAACACAATCCTAATGCGGTACCTCGATATCCCACTGTCAAAAAAAGACAGATCAACTAGACAAAAAGTCAACAAAGAAATATGACAGTTTCAATAAATCCTTAAGCAAATGGACTTAATAGCTATCTACTGGTGTCCTACCCAACAACAGAACACATTCTTCTCAGCAGAGAAGGGATTTTCTTCAAACTAGACCACAAACTAGCCAATAAAGCATGCTTAAGTGCAAAACAAGTGAAATTATCCCATGCATATTATTAGATCATAGTGCAACAAAACTCAAAGCCAATGGCAAAAGAAACCACAGAAACTTTGTAAACACATGAAAATTAAACAATACCTTCCTGAATAATCAATGGGTCACAAATAAAATTAAGGAAAATTTAGACAGTTCCTAAAAATCAAACAATCATCTCCGTATCACATACGAGAGCCTATGGGAGACAGTGCAAACAGTCCTAAGAGTTAAGTTTATAATGGTGAATGCCCACATCAGAAAAACAGATCAAGGCCATATAAATAACATAATGATGCATCTCAAGATCCTACAAAACAAAAACAATCCAAATCCAAATCTAGTACATGGAAGAAAATTTTAAAGATTGAAGCAGAAATTGATGAAATTAAGACTAAAGACATACCAAGAATAAATTAAACAAAGTTGGTTCTTTGAAAGAATGAACAAAATAAACAGACTCTTAGCCAATCTTACCAAACAAAGGAAAGAAAAGACCCAGAGCCATGCAATTAAAAATGAAAAAGGTGAAATCAAAAGGAGCTCTGCTGAAATGTAAACCATTGGTAACTACTTTGAGAACCTACACTAAAACATTCAGAAGAAATATATTCCTACATGCATATGAACTACCAAAGCTGAATCAAGAAGATATAAAAATTCCAAATCTTTCAGTATCAATGAAATTGAAGCAATAATAATAAAAATAAAACTACCAAGAAAGAAAATCCCAGACACCAACAGGCTCACTGTCAAATGTTACAAGAACTTCACAAAAGGTTTAATACTAATACTCCTTAAAATCTTTAATGAACTTGAACAGGAAGCAATACCCCCAAACTAATTCCTGCAATCAAACATTACACTGATTGCAAAACCAGAAAAGGATCCAACAAAAAGAAAACTACAAGTTAATCTCTTTAATCAACATAGAAAAAAATCCTCAGTAACATACAGGCAAACAGAGTGCAAAACATCATTAAAAAGGTCATACATCATCATCATCATCAAGCAGAATTCATTTCAGAGATGCAGAGATGGCTCAACATATGCAAACCCATAAATGCCATGCATCACCTAAACAGAAGGATAAAAATAACATGATAATCTCAATAGTTGCAGAAAAAGCATTTGACAAAATCCAACATCCACTCATGATAAGAACCATGAAGAAAATCAGAAAAGAAGGTCTTTATCTCAATCTGATTAAAAGCCATCTGTGGAAAATCAATAGTCAACATTATACTAAATAGAGAGAAGCTAAAAGGCTTCCATCTAAAATCAGGAACAAGAATACCCACTACCAGTTCAACAGTTCTCAAAACATTAGCCAGAGCAGTCAGGCAGGAGAAAAAAGAAAGGGAAATGATTGAATTATCATTATTTGCAGATGACATGGTCCTCTACATAGAGGACCCAAAAACTCCATCAAAAGATTCCTAGAATGAGAACCATATTCAGTAGAGAAGCAGGATACAAAGTCAACACGCAAAAATCAATACCTGTATACCAAGAACAGACCCACCAAGAGAAAGTGGGAAAACAATATCCTTCACAATAACACCAAGAAAAATTAAATACTTTGTAATTAACATAATGAAGAAAGTTAAAAACCTTTACAATGAAAACTATAGTACTCTGAAAAAGAAGATTAAGAATGAAAAGAGAGTCCCTGTTTCTGGATTGGCTGAACCAATATAGTCAAAAGGACCATATTTTCAAAACTTTTACATGCAATGCCAATCAAAATAACAATAGCATTCCTAATAGAGCTCTAGAAAATAACCCTAAAGTTCATATGAAATCAGATGCGACCTAAAATAACAAAAGCAACCCTGGGCAACAGACACAAGGCAAGGGTCATGTCAAATCCTGAACTTCAAGTTATTCTACAAAGCTATAGTGATAAAAACAGCATGGTATCGGCAAGACAGGCTTACAGATCAATGCTCAGAATAGAGGCTATAAAAACAACCCCAGGCACACTCAGCTATCTTATCTTTGACAAAGGGGTTAAATACTTTAACTGAAGGAAAAAGCTCCTTTAACAAATAGTGCTGGGAAAACTGGCTATTCACAGGCTAAACACTGGACATATACAAATGTCTCTCACTATGCACTAAACTAAAATCAAAATGGATCAAACATCTAGAATTAAAACAAATAATCTGCTGGAAGACAAATAGGTAAACCTCTAGAAGACAGGTATAAGAAAATTTCTCTAGAGAACCTCCATTACACATGAAATAATACCAAGAATCAACAAATGGGATTGCATCAAATTAAAAAGCTTCTGCACAGCAAATGAAAACACAGAGTAAAAAGACAACTATAAGAGCAAGCAAGATCCAAGACGAACAATAGATATAGTGCAAGGGAAAGAAACTGCTCAAAAGGAAAAAGTAATTGAGATGGGGGAAAAGAGAAATGAAGGAAGGGGTAAAAAGATATGTATATATACACAAGATAGCTAAGATAATTGTACTATTTCTATTTGTTCTTTGAAAGGAAAGGTTAGTGCTTATATTGTTTGATGAATTTTTCATGCCTGTATCTGGTAATCTGAGCAACTACTTTGAAGATAACAATATATAATAACCATCGTTAATTTCCTATCATCGTTCTTTGAAATTCTGTATCATTTTTATTATTTTTCTCTTTAAAATAAAACATAAATAATATAATAATAAATATCAAATGAATACTTACTGTTCACAAATATTTTTAAAAATGGGAAGATCCTAGTACCCTCCAAAAAACAGGAAGAAAACTTTGCCAGCTATTGCTTAGACAAAGGACTAAAGAATATACAAACTAAAAAACTAAAATCTAAAGAATGTACAAAGAACTCAAAAAATTAGACCCCCCCAAATTTAAAGTCCCAATCAAAAATGAGTCATCTCAAATGAATACACAATTCTCAGATGAAGAAGTTTAAATGGCCAATAAACACAGGAAGAAATTTTCAACATTTCTGGCCATTTGAGAAATGTAAATTAAAACAACACTAAGATTCCATGTCACTCCAGAAAAGAGTGGCTATGATCCAGAAATCAAACAAAAACAAATGCTGGAGAAGCTACAGGTCAAAAAAGAACCCTTCCTGTGCTGGGGATACAGCTCAGTGGAATAAGCGCCTGCCTAGCAAGTGGAGAATCCTGAGTTCGATCCCCAGTACCGCCAAAAAAAAAAAAAAAAAAAGAACCCTTCCTCATTGTTGGCAGGAGTGTAAACTGGTACAATCACTGTATCACTGTGGAAATCAGTACAGAGATTCCTCAAGAGACTGAAAATAGAAATTCCATTTGACTCAGCTATTCCCTTTTTAGGTAACTTTCTGAGTGGTTTAAAGATATATTAGTGATATATGCATGTCCCTGTTTATAGGAGCACAACTTATAGCATTTAAATCGTGGCAGCATCCTATATGTCCAACACATGAATGAAGAAAATGTAGTATTCATACACAATGGAGTACTACTCTGCCACAAAAAAGGCTGAATGAGAGTCACTTGTGGGGAAATGGGTGCACCCTGACCTATAGGATTAAGCGAAGTAAAACTGACGCACAAGCTTAAATATCACACAGTTTCTCTTATATGAGAAATAAGAGAGACAATTGGAAAAAAGTGGAAAAAAAAGAAGTTATTATAACCCAACATGTTCAATGTATATAAAAATAAACCTAGATTTAGTATAACTACACATTTTATATGTTTTTTATTTCTGTTATTCTGGCAGTTAGTCGGTGTTTATGATAATTAACTTGATACTTGAAAATAAATCTGAAGCTGTCAAAGAAAAGATGTATTAGGTACATGTACCAATCCCCACAATGAATTTAACGATTATGTACTGCAAACTTTTTTTTTTTAAAGTCCAAACTCAAACCTAGTTTAAGAAGGGAAATCAGGGGGCTGGGGATATAGCTCAGTGGAATAAGTGCCTGCCTAGCAAGCGCAGGGTCCTGAGTTCGATCCCCAGTACCGCAAATAAATAAATAAATAAATAAAAACAAGGGAAATCATAAAGATCAGAGCAGAAATTAATTAAATTGAGTTTTTTAAAAAATCATATACAGAGAGAGGTCGTTTGGAAGCGTGGAGTGAGAACTTTCTCAATGTTGCCCAGATTGGAGACTAACAGTGGACACTCAGCAAGACACCAACATCCAAAGCAGCAGCCAATGATCTGTATCTGCAGAAAATGTCACACAGAAAATGAAATTAAATCCAGGGATCCAATCAGACATAGAGAATGTGAATTCAGAATAATGTAGAAGAAAACACCTGAAAGACTGGTGGTTTTGATGCTTGGCAAAACATGAAAATTCAGGAAAGTGTCTTTGTTGGTACCTAGATTTGCCCCTTAATGAGTTTCATTGTTGGATAGTTTTTAATTTAACACACTTAAGAACACAACTATGTATATATGCTTTCATTTTTATTTCATTTTCAAAACCAGATTGTATTTAGGTATCTAAATACACTTTGTATAAAGAATTTTTTTGTTCAGTTATATGGCTTGTAATTTAATTTTATCATGTATGTAATCTGACAATAAAGGTTAAAAGTGTTTCTCTAAAGCATACTTTTAACAAAATTTATTAAAAATTCAGATTACTAGGAAAAAAATCATACACAGACTCAAGAAATTAAAAAGCCAGCTCTTTGAAAGAATAAACAAAATAGATAAACCTCTAGCCAAATTTATCAAAAGGAGAGAAAAGACTCAATGCAATTAGGAATGAGAAAGATGAAATCACCAGACACCATCGAAATCCAGAAAATCATTAGTAACTACAACGGAAATTGTGCTCCAACAAATTTGAAAACTCTTGAACAGATTCCTAAACACATATGGACCAAGAAGACATAAAAATTCAGGATAATCCAAAAACAAACAATGAATTTGCAATGAATATGAGGCACAATAAAAAGCCTACCAACGAAGACAAGTCCATGACCTCAGGAATTCACTGCTGAATTCGATAAGCCACTCAAAGTTATATCACCAGTGCGCCTCGAACTCTGTAATGAAATTGAGAAGTAAGGAGTACTTCCAAACTCATTTCTGAAATGCAGCATCACTCTGATCCAACTAAAAAAGAAAACTACAGACCAATCTCTTTGGTGAGCATAGGTGCAAAAATCCTCAATAAAATACTGACAAATAGAATGCAGCACATCACCTAAAGGATCATACATCATGACCAAGTAGGTTTCACCTCAGAGATGCAAAGATGGTTCAACATATGCAAATAAATAAATGTAATACACCACATAAGCAAAAGCGAGAACAAAAGTCATATGATCGTATCAACAAATCCAGAAAAAGCTACTGACAAAGTCCAACACCCAATCATGATTTTTAAAAAAAGGACCACATTTCAATCAATCTCATAAAAGCCACTTATGACAAACCAATGGCCAACACTGTATTATTTGGGGAGAAGTGAAAAGCTCCCACTAAAATCAGGAACAAGACATGGATGTCCACTGTCACCATTCTTGTTTAATACATACAGTAACTGAAACCTTAGCCAGAGCAATCATGAAAGGGAAAGAGATTTTTTTAGAAAGATAAATATAGGAAAGAAAGAAATGAAATTATTGTTTGCAGATGACATGATACTTTACCCAGAAGTATCACAAAATTCCACCAAAACATTTCTAGAATGAATGATCAAATTCATCGATGTACCAGAATATGAAATCAACAGACAGAAACCAACAGCATTAGCGCATATCAATAATGAATTCACTAAGAAAGAAATTAGGGAAACAATACCATTCTCAATAGCATCAAGAAAAATTAAATACTTCAGAATTAACCTATGCCAAGATACTAACTTTTGCCTATCAGATTAGCCAAAAAAAAAATAAATAAAAAATTCACAGTGTGAAGAGAGACTGGAGAATTCATCACTGTGACATATTTCTGATGGGAATAAAAACTGCCCAAACTCCAAGCAGGCCAACTTAATGAATTATCAAAATTACGAATGTATATACCTTTGACTCAGCAGTCCTACTTCTAAAACCATATGCTAATAGGTATATTAGGACCTGTGCAAAATTGTGCCAACGTAGGGTTGCTCACTGCATCACTATTTGCAAAAGATTAGGAACAATTTAACTATCAATTCCTATGGTTAAGTTACAGAACATCTACAAAGTGGAAAACACGCAGCCATCAAGTAAATCAGTAAGTACATATAGCAGGATAGCACATGACAGGACTTCCTAGCGCTCGGTCAGCCACAGTTGGAACAACTACAATATAGGAAAACACCACTTCACAAGACCTAAGGAAACCAGGTGAATGATTACAGCACCTGAGAGCGACACAAAAATTAGGGAAAAGAAAACACATTAAAGAGAGTAAAATGAAGAGTTTCACATTACCCCCATCATGCCTACCCCAACCCAGGCAGCACAGATGGTGACAAATACTCTCTACGTGCAGAAAGGTGAGAAAATGAGCCCTGGACTTTGCCTCAGAACTCAATACTCAGTCTGTGCCAGTAAAACCCAGAGCTGAGATCTCCGCAAGCTCGCATTCTAGCACGGTGGTGATGACTCACCCTCCAGGCCCTGCGTGGGGCCAGGCTAGCTCCTCCACTCCTAACCCCAGCATTAGCAGGCAGGAGCCTGCTGGGCCTCAGTTCAGGACCACCCACAAGGACCCAGCACCAGACCCACCCCTGAAGACCCAGATGCCAGGCCTGCTCACCTGTTAACCAGCGGGTGCCACACCAGCCTGCATAAAGACTCCAGCAGCAGGACCAGAGATCGCATGAAAAAACCTTTCCAGAATCTGCAAACAAAGTTTTCAAGGAAGAAGTTTCCCAGACAAAGCTAGTCTGAGAAGACAGCTCCTGCTTCCTCAAAGGTGTAGACACCAATGCATGGTCGTAAAAACACACAAATAACCAACCCTAAATAAGTGGAAATTGATGAAGCGCCTGATAAGGAATTACAACCATTTCAAGGAAAATGAGTGAACTACAAGAAAATAGGAAGAAACCATCACTGAAATCAGGAAAACAATAAGTGAAAAAAGATGTGAAATTTAGACATTAAAAGCATTTATAAGTCAAATTCTAGACCTGAAAGCTAAAATGAATTACAAGAAGATTTCAGTAGATAATGTCAACAGCAGAAAAGATTGGGGCACACAAAAAATTTGTGAACTCAGAGATATGCTACTTGAAAGTACAGAGCTAAAGGAGAAAAATGAATCAAAAAAATGGTAAAAGCTTGCATGCTTTCTGGTGTAGCATCAGAAAAGTAAATATCTGAGCTGGGGATGTAGCTCAGTGATAGAGCATTTGCCTAGCACATGTAAGGTCCTGGGTTTGATCACTAGTACACACACACACACACACACACACACACACACACACAAATATTTGAATTACAGGAATTAAAGAGGGAAAAGGAAAGATAAAGAGCCAGATAACTTCTGTAAGTAAAAGCAGAAAACGTTTCCAACCTGGGGAACGCAATATATACCCAGGTATAGAAAGTCAAAGATCTCCAATCATATTCAATCCAAACAGCACTACACCAAGAGATATTCCAATCAAAAGGTCAAAATTCAAAGACAAAGAGAAGACCCTGTAATGAGCAAGAGAAAAGAAACACATCGTATGTGTATAAAGGAGTTATATAGCTCTAGCAACAGACTTCTCACTAGAAAACTTAGAGGTCAGGAGATTGTCAAACGATGCAAAATATTCACTGTGCTGGGGGAGGGGAAATCCCTATCAACCATGAACACTACCCTACAAGCTGTCCTTCAGAAATGGAGAGATAAAGACTTTTCCAAGCAAATAAAAACGGAGGCAGTTCACCCCCACTAGACCTGTCTTGCTAGAAATACTTAAGGAAGTTCTTCAAACTGAAAGAAAAGGATACTAATTAGCAGCACAAAAACATACAACAGTATAAAAGTCCCGAGTAAAAGAAAGTACGCAGTCAAATGCAAACCACCATACTTTAATCCTGTAATAATCATGTGTAAATCACTTATATCTTTAGTATGAAGATTGAAATATGAAACTACTAAAAATAACAGCAATAATTTAAGGGATATACAATATAAAAAGATACAGATAATGACATGAAAAATAAAATGACAGGGCTAAAAATGTTGGAGTTTTTTTTACTGGATCAAAGTTAAGTTGTTATCACCTTAGAACAGTCAATGCCAGCCTCATCATGTCAGCCTCAAGGTAAAAAGGAAGCAAAAGTAGTTTCTCTTATATGAGAAGCCCAAAATATAAATAAATCAAAGAGCAAAATAAACGATAATAGGAAACAGATAAATCTTTTGCAAATGGGAAGAGGTCCAAGAGAGAGAGGAGGTGGGAGGGAAAGAAGAGGATACAAAAAGAATCAAGATGAAAAACAAGAATTGAGATGGGTTCTGTGCTGACTCCCCATGATGAATGTAACCAGTATTACTGCAAACGTGTACTGAGAAAAATTTAAACAGCAAAAAATCTGTAGAAAGTACACAAAAAGATCATTTAAACAGAAAAAAAGAAAGCACAGAACTAGAGAAAAGTATAAAGGATACAGCAAGAAAGCAGCAAAGGATCTACAAAACAACCAGGACACAATTAACAAAATGACAATAGGAAGCCCTCACCTACTGATAATTACAACAGGTAATTATCTTACCCATTTGAATGCAAATGGTTAAGACAAAAAAAGAGAAATCACCAACAGGAAGAATTTCAGAAAATTCACAAATGCATAAAAATGAAACAATTTTAAAAAACATTCTCCTGAACAAACTAAAGTGAAATTCAAAAATATCTAGAGACAAAATGAACATACAACATACCAAAACTTACAAGTCCAGCCAAAGAAGTCTCCAGAAGGAGTTTACAGCAATCAGTGTCCACATCAAAAGACAATACTGAACAACCTAATGTTATACCTCAAGAAATTAGAAAACTTGGGGCTGGGGATATAGCTCAGTGGAATAAGCGCCTGCCTAGCAAGCGCAGGGTCCTGAGTTCGATCCCCAGTACCGCAAAAAAAAAAAAAAGAAATTAGAAAACCATAAATGCACTATGCTTAAATTTAGTAGAAGGAAGAAAATAATTAAAAGCATGGCAGACAGCCAATTGTGGTGGTGTACTCCTTTAGTCATTCCAGCATTCTAGGAGGCTGAAGCAGGAGGATCACAAGTGTGAGTCCTGATTGGCCAATTTTGCAATTTAGTAGGAGCCTGACTTAAAAAAAAAAAAAAAGCTGAAGATGTAGGTAGCTCAGGGTGAAGGTCCTGGGTTCAATCTCTAGTACTTCAATAAATAAATAAATAAATTGTCAAAATGATAAAATAAGAACGCTCTATATTCTTACATGGAATAATACACTCATATACCATTACAGTAAAAATGCAAAATGTAAAAATTGTGCTGGCGTGGGGATGCGGCTCAGGAGAAGTGCGCTTGTCTAGCACGCACAAGGCTCTGTATTAGATCCCCAGTACCACCAAAAAGAAGCAAAATTATGCGGGTAGTGTGTCACCACTTTATTTATGAAAGAATGAAAAGCTGTGTATATCTTTGTAGAGACAGACAGATACATGAGGATAGATAATTTTTTTGAAAAATGTACAGGAAACTAATAGCATTGGTTAAATGAGTGAGATGCAAGTATGGGAGAAATTTCACTAAAATCTCTTTTAAATTTCTAAAATACGTAACCATGAACATGTATGATCTACTCAGTTATTCTTTCCCAGACTAAAGATTAACACAGCAATAAGCATTCTGTGAGAAAATACAGTCTGCGCATTTTCTTCACCAAATTGGAGATGAATAACTTTCAACTGTATGCAGAGGACTTGTCGTGACTTGATATTTTGCCTGTGACTGAAACTTGGACACTAAATAATAAATTTCAAAACATTTCTCTCTTTTAACAAATGAGAAAGGAGTTGGTACGCAGCTTGTACCCACTCTTCCAAGACGGTATCTTAATGCTTTATCCAGTAAACAGCAAAGACTTCCAATTCACAACCTACCTAAGACAACAACAGAAGAGCTGAGGTTCAGAACAAAATATCTGTGTCAAGGGGGCTTTGCACGCGCACGTGTGTTGTTTTGGTTTCGTGTGGTTTGGTTTCCTTTTCAGCGGAAAACATTCCTCTGAAATTCGCATACCGACACTGTTCAGGAAAATACAATAAGAGCACTATACTGATTTCTCTCTGAGGAAGAAACAATGGGCAATATAAAAAAAATTTTAACGGAGAAATGATACTTTCGACTTGAACCACATAAACACATAGTCAAGACAGGTTTAGTTGCTCCAGAGTTGAAAGAGTCTGATTTCCATTGGTCCACTAAATGTGGCTACAGCCAATGGTGATGCTTATTACAAGAGGGAAGAAAAATACGAAAATTTGCACAACAACCTCCCCAGGACTGTTAGGAAGTGCAAAAGAGGTTAGAATGCACTAGTTTTAAAAATTACTACAGGTGAATTTTGATGAAACTTACAAAAGAAAATTGCTTTACTTTTAAAATTGCTTTCCATTCTCTTACATCCAACACTTCATAGCTAAAAGGATATTATCTATTTCCTTGTTACTGAAACCCAAGAATTCTTTTCTAAAATTTTATTCATTAAATTGAGCTTTTAAATTTAAAAGGTACCAAAATATATATACTTAATAGTTTACTTCCGGCCCATTCCCCCAGCAAAAAACATTATTAGTTTTTTGTATATCCTTCCAGAAATAATCTATATGCATATAAGAAAAGATTTTTCTCTCTCAACCCCGCCTTTTTCACACAAATGTTTGTATGGAGCCAAAGGTCTTTAAACAGAAACAAAAATCAAAGAATCTTTGTATAATGCTAATTCCTTCTATGAACATATTGCCCTTTTCCATAAAAAAATCTCTTTTGAAAAAATAAATTTCCTTTTTAATACCTCCCATACCTTTGCAAGAGTTGTTTGGCAAAAAGAAAACAGGATGTCTAGTGAACTAAAATGCATACAATTACCAGCAAATCAACTCACTGAACTTCTGATCCAGGATTCTGATGCATGAAAAACCTGAACAGATCTTCCAAGTTCCCACCAGACATAATTTTGCAGAGGACTTATTAGGACTTCAGAGAGAGCTGTTCTGAGGTGCAGAGGCCTCGTCAACTAAAAGGAAGAGGGAAGGAAGAGGGAGTTGTGAAGCTAAATTCAAATATTTAACTCTTGTGAACTAGCAACAAGGAAATGCAGACAGATGAAAGAGAAACCATGATTGCCTCCCATTGGTTAATCAGTAACTCACATTCACTAGCACGCGGATGGGTCCTCTCTCCTTCCAGTGGACAGAAGAGCTGGAACAATTCTTAAGTTTCTCACTAAGTTCAGAAGAACCAGCCACAGAGAAAAGAGGACAGGAAAAGCCACAGAAAACAACTCAAGAAAAGCAAAACTCGGGAGAGCCTGCCCCTCAGATGCCTGGGCGGTTTCTGAAGTAGAAGTGTAATTCTTTTTTTTAAATTTTTTTTATTTTAAAGTGAAAAAAAATAACAAAATAACAATAATGAAGACAAAAACGATGAAAATGATACAGGATTCGCAAACAAGATGGTAGGAATGAACAATGGTAGTTATATTACCTACTGTCATCTTCAGTGAAGTTACTCCAACTACCAGATGTAAGAATGCAAGATTGATCAAACAAGTAAAAACAATAACAAGTAATAAAAAAAAATACTAGGAAGAATACAGAGCTTCATCGAACAAGATGGTAGGGATTCAGCAATGGTCGTTATACTGCGTATTGTTGTCTTTGAATTAGTTGTTCCAATTACCAGATGTAAGCATGCAAAATTGGTCAAGAGAAAAAAAAAAATTAAGCATTAATTGTTCCTTTGAATAAACCAATAGACATCAGCAATACACTTATCCCAACTATGCTTGTATATACACATATAGATATATTTTTAAATTTTAAAGAGAAAATAACTAAAACAAAGGTATAAACAAAACATAAAAACAAAAGTGATACAGAATTTCAAAACAAGGTGATAGGAAATTAATAATGGTTGTTATATATTGTTATCTTCAAAGTAGTTATTCAGATAACCAGATATAGGCATGTAAGATTGATCAAACAACTACACATTAACTGTCAATAAACCAATAGTAATTAGTAGTACAATTATCTTAGCTATCTTGTGTATATAAACATATATATTTTTGCCCTTCCTTGTTTTTCTCGCTTCCCTCATTCCAGTTGTTCTTTCCTATTTAAGCACTTGCTTTCCCTTTCACACTATCTACTGTACTTTTCAGATTTTATTTACTCTTTCAAGTTTTTATACTAGGGAGGCAATATGACTTTTTCACATGTAAGTCTGACTTATTTCCTTATGAATATAGTCTTGAGTTGCATCTATTTACCTATAAAACCCTCTAGTTTACCTTTCTTTATGAGTAATACTCCACTGTATAAAAATACCACATCATTTTTATCCATTCCTCAGTTGATGGACATTTGGGTTGTTTCCAAGATTTAGCTATTACAAATTATGCTGCTATAAACATGGGTGCACATATATCGCTGTGGTATGATGTTTTCAGTTCTTCTGGAAAAGTACCCAGGAGGGGAACAGCAGGGTTAAATGGGATCTCTAGTCCTAGTTTACAGAGAAATCTCCAGACTGATTTTCACAGTAGTTGCAGCAGTCTACATTCCCACCACCAGTCGAAAAGGGTTCCTTTTTCCCCACAGCCTGCCAGCAGTTGTTATTGGTTGGTTTCTTAATTATAGCCATTGTGTCTGGGGTGAGATGGAATCTCAGTGTTGTTTTAATTTGTATTTCTCAAGTGACCAATGATGCTGAACATTTTCTCATATATCTATTTGCCATTAGTAGTTCTTCATCTGAGAAGTGTCTACTGATGTCAGATGCCCATTTTGGAATTGGATCTTTGAATTTGGGGGACCTATTTTTTTTTAATTCTTTATATGCTCCAGACAGAAGGCCTTTGTCTGAGGAAGAGTTGGCTAAAAACTTTTTCCCAACTCATGGGTTTCCTTTTCTACTCTGTTGATTTCTTTTGCTGTGCAAAAACTTTTCAATAAAATGAGATCCCAGCTGTTGATTCTTTCAAGTATTTCCATGCAGGTTGGTTTTTGTTCACGAACTCTCTGCCTATGCCTATGTCTTCAAGATTTCTGCTTACTTTCTCTTCCAATATATCTAGTGTTTCTGTTTTAATATTTACATCTTTAAGCCATTTTGACTTTAGTTTGGCACATAGTGATAAACATCGGTCTAGTTTTCATCTTTGGCATGCGGAAAGCCAGTTTTTCCTGCACCATTTATTAAAGAGGCAATCTTTCTTCCAGTGGACATGTTTGGCCCCTTTGTCAAAGATAAGGTGGCTAAATGTGTTTGTGGTTGTGGCTGCATCTTCTAGTCTGTTCCATTGATCTTCAGGTCTGTTTTTGTTTTTTGGTTTCTGGGTTTCTTGCCAATACCATGCTGATTGTTATCACAGTAGCTTTGTAGTATAATTTCGAGTCAGGGATTGTGATATCTCCGGCCTTGCCTTTGTTGCCCAGGATTGCTTTTGCTATTCTGGGTCTCTTCTCATTTCAGATGAATTTTAGGAATGTTTTCTCTAGATCTGTGAGGTATACTAATGGTATTTTTATCAAGATTGCATTGAATCTGTATAACAATTTTGGGAGTATAGCCATTTTCAAAATGTTGATCCTTCCTATCCATGAGCAAGGAATATCTTTTTATTTTCTGAAACCCTCTTTGATCTCTTTTTTCAGAGTACTGTAATTTTAACTGTATAAATCTTTTACTTCTTTTGTTAGACTGATTCCTAAGTATTTCAACTTTTTGGATGCTACTGCAAAAGGTACATTTTCCCCAGTTTCTCTCTCAGTGTATTTGTTGTCTTTGTATAGCAACGCTATTGATTTCTGAGTGTTGAGTTTGTATCCAGCTATGCTACTGAATTTATTTATTAATTCTAGGAGCCTTTGGGTGGAGTTTTGGGGGTCTTCCATGTAGAGTATCATGTCATCTGCTACTAATGATAATGTCAGTAGAAGCATAATTCTAATGCAGAGTCCAGCATTCAATTTTTGAGGCCTTTTCTTCACCCCTGGAGTCAGAGCCTAGAAAGGGCAGAAGGTGCAAGAGAGCAGTGTGCTTTCCATGTGCAGTGTGCTACTAAGAACACCGGAACAGGCATTCACTGGCTTAGGTTCAAGTCCAGCCACGGATTGACTTCATGAGCACGGACATCCCTCAGCCTCAGTTTCTCCAGGGTAACCTAGCTCGGAAATAGCTCAGTAAAATCCAATTGCAGTCTCCCAGCACGACAGCAGCACAGTCATGGGAGTGATAACATTCCAGCTTCTGGCATAACTTTAGACATTTTTAGCAACTGTCCAAGGTAAATCTGATACTCAGGTTGAACAGCATTATAAGAAAACATTATGTACTTCACCCCAGTAGTACGTTCCTCAATACTACTTCAAGAAAAAAAAAAAAAAGAAGTGGGTGAAATTTACACAGGATAAAGCCAATATCTAAGTGTTGAGATGCCAGAAAATACACATTAAAATCATGAAGGTTTTTCTCAGACCTGCAGCAAGTTGACAACAATCCAGAAGTAATAAGTGCGTCACTTTGATGTGGAAAGACCTCTAAAGAACAGAACCTAAACAGTACTCTATTCTAAACAAATACCCAACACAGTTTATAAACAAAGTCTTGAATGTTTTTCTGGAAGCAGAGCGGAGTTTATAACCTCCTAACCTCCACATAGGGAAGCAGCTTCTCCACTCACTAAAAAGCTGATCAGAAAAACTTCTATCTGTCTGCATTTCACCTGAAGTTGAGAATTTGAAAATCAAAGCAACTCAGTGCTTTTCATAAATTTAACCTGACATTCCTGCGTGGCAACATGATGTAATAGGACATGCAGAACAGATACACACGGATCCCAGCTCACAGTCTGTTCCACATCGACTTAACTCTGCTGCAAAAACCTAACTTCTCTGAGCCTCTTCAATAATTTAGGATAATTCCAGCCTCTCTTGCTTATGTGAGTTCTAAAGAGACACAGTCAGTGCCTGCTCATATGTTAAGAGCATTTTATGTTCACTTCCTTCTTTTATTCCAAAATCCTTTGTTTAGGATACCTGGGGGGGGGAATCTACTGGTAAAACTAGCCCCATTAAAATCATCATCCCCAAATTCCACAGATCAAAATATGTGTGTGCGGGTGTCTGTGTATGCTGAAAAATGACCTCTTTATAGGTGTGCATCACCTGTGTTCTCAGGATATACACACTCATACCAAACATGAGTGCCAGCTCTATTCAGCATTGTGTAAAAACCACATGAAATTGCTAATGCTTCACCCTTTCGCATCTACAACTATAGCAATTTCATCTGATTGTAAACAGAAGCCTAAAGCAAGGATGTCATCTCTGCTCTCTAAATTTCCTGACAGCGAGATCACTAGAAATCAGTAACTGTATTTTCATTCCAGTTCTGCCATCTATTAGCTATGTGACTAAAAAAAACCATTTAGGAACTTTAGGCCCTGGTTTCCTGATTTATGTAATTATATACGGTAGTTTTTCTGTAAGTTAATGACAATTAGGCATACACAGTTCAGTGATCCAAAATTCAGAGTCAGTTAAAAAAAAATAACTTTGTTATAAAAGTTCTCCTGGTTGTCCCTTCTCTGTCTTATCCTGTCCTCTTCCACTTTGAAGCACAGGAGACAGGAACCTTGACGATAATAACATAAAGCTGTGTAAACTTCTTTATGGGTTTCTTAAAACGCACTTCCAATTTGGCACACCCTATCACAGCAATACTAGATTACTCCTTAAACAAAAATGGTCACGGGTGTCAAAGAGATGTGAGCGAGTGTCCACTGAACTGTGTCTAAATGATTTTCCTTGTGACCAAAGCCAGCCTGGGATAAGCCCCTGCTAGTGAGAAGAGGAACATGCTTCCCAGGCTGGGGAGGCATTGTTCAAAGTAATGAGTTCTGCAGCACTTGGTCCACAATTCACAGCCGAGTCTGATTTTCCTAGACAAAGAGCAATAACCGAATGGGGGTGCTCCTCAGCAAACTTCTTAGCTTATAATTACTATTAGACTCATGAAGTGACTAAAAAAGAAGAACACCAGAGTCTCCCTAAGCATCTACGTCCTAAAAAATGGGAAGAGGAAGTGTTGTCAATGCTGATCAATCTTTTGCCAGAGGTTTGTCGTGGCTGTACTAGATTTCAATAGAACCTAAACTCATTAAAAATGCCTAGAAATTATTCAAGCTCAAAAGTTAAAATGTTTAAATGCTCTACTGTGTTCCTTTTATCCTTCCATAATTTTTATCCTTCCTTTTTCCCTCAGAGAAAAATAATAGTCATGATCCTTCAAGCATGCAGACCAGCACTATTCTTTGAAGGAAGCCGGCAGGAGGTTCATTATGCCATGAATCGGGAGCCAGAACAAAGGGCTACTCACTCACCTTATTCTCATCTAGGAAACCTGAGACGCAGGTCTCTACGCTCCTCCTCAACTGAGGGCTGCACTTGCCAAGAGTGCAAGTTTTAGGGCCAAGTCTTAGAAAAATGCAAGAAGATAGGTGCTTACAATGTTTTCTAGCACATACATAGTCTTATCTAAGTTGCTAAAAAATGTTTTTAATCAAAGTTTAAACGTTTGTTTCTGAATCTGGTAGTCTGATCAAAATATTTTCTTAAGAGTACTAAAAGTAATATCTTCATCCAGAAAACCAAAATAGAATTACAATTATTACAGAATGCAGAACTCTTAATTCATTGTGGGCAGGAGAGTGGATTTATTCATGCTGCCTTATATATAAGTTCTCAATAAATATTTGAGGAAGAATGAATAAACTAAATATAAAACATTTCATTAAAAGCTTTCACAGTATTTTACGTTGTGGCCCCCCTACCATGAAGCAGAAGACTGATATGAAGAATAAATTCAATTGAAATTGATGATGTAGAAAAATGTATCAAACAGAAGCAATAACTTTTAATGAATTTTAATATGAAACTGGTACAGCTATAAATCCCGACTGTGCCCACCAACCTTCCCTCCCTCTGTCTCCTTCCCAGACTCTCCCGGTCTCATCATCGCACGATCTGCTAAAACTACTTTACCTCCTGGAACTGGCAGAAACACCTGTCACTGGGAATTAGGGAATCCGAGCCTATTACAAGCCACCAAATAGGGTCACAAAGAACCTGAACCTGACAATTAGGTTTTTCCATTTTTTCATAGAAAAAGGGAAAACTTAAGTGAGTCTCAATACTTGAGCAAGATAAATTGCCCAACGTCCAGGCATTTATAACAAAAAGAATGAGAACGAAAACTTTAGCAGCATGTTACTCGCTCATCATTTGAAAAGTGGTGTGTTGATTTCATTTGCTGAGGACAGAACGGTATTATCTTCAACTTCCCACCACTAATTAACACTTGCTATTCTGGAAAGCAAATTGCTTTAAAGTAAGACAGAATAACTTGTATTATTTGTCCAAGGTATTTTATGCCACACTTTGTTCCGAGAAACGTAATTAAACTTTTATTAGCAGTTATGTTACTTCTAGCAAATGTTTATTTAAGTCTAAGTCTCAATTACTCTGCCAAATATTTTTTTTTAAAAACTAAGCAACAACATGCTACAGATACCACTACATACTCCTTAAGATGTGCACGCTTGCCAAATGCCCGCCTGTGTGTAAACCAATAGGATTTAAAAGAAAGGATGGGCCTGTCAAGACTCAAGATTTTAAGAAAATGAAAATGCTTAAGAGAACTGGTCCAGGACCAAGTTTCTTGAGAGAAACATTCACGTTCTGCAGAACAGTTTAACCCCAGAAATTACCAGAGACAGCTGGAAAAGCAACGCCTCTAGGTGGAAAGCCTGTTTCTACGCAGGACGCTCGGCTGGGTCGGCGGAGCTAAGTCGCCCTCCGCGAGCACAGGGCGCAGGAACCGCCGGGCGGTGCACGTCCTCTCCCCCACTCCAGAAGGAGGCACCGGTCTGTCCGCTCAACATTACCGTCGCTCCAGGCCAATCCCCGGGCTGAGTTTATTTTTAAACACCCTACACCAGGAAGTAAACATTTTATTTGTCTGCGCTTTTATGGGATAGAAAGTGGGAAACCTAAATTACTGCCCAGATAGGCAATTTCTCACCTTTTTCTCTGTCTGTGATAAAATGATAGTAAAGGTGGGGGAAGGTTTAATTTAGTTTTTTCTATGAAATGACCTCTTATTTTAGTGCTGAACCCCTAAGGCAAAATAGAGATCATACGTCGACTGCAGGGTACAAACAAAATGAAAACGTCCAGGGTGCGTAAGTGGGCACCGCGGGAGCCCAACG
Source organism: Dinomys branickii (assembly GCA_004027595.1). NCBI lineage: Eukaryota > Metazoa > Chordata > Mammalia > Rodentia > Dinomyidae > Dinomys > Dinomys branickii. Next base: position 58,270 of record PVLD010001674.1, read on the forward strand.
GGAGACCCACTTCGGCAGCACTGTCGGCGTCGCGGACCCATCGCGCCGTCGCCATGGGAACCCGCGCAGGCGCAGAGCGCGCGGCCGCAGCTTGGGCTCGCTCGCCGCGGCTCCCCGGCACCGCCCCCGTCGCTCGGTACCCCTAGTCTATCCCAGGAAGGGGCGATGGAGCAAATCCTCCTCGCGCGGAGCACAGCTCTTCTGTAAGAGAGTTCTGAGCGGGGTCACCGGTCTCCCAAGACTCCCTGAGTGTAAAGGATTCCGCACGCCCCTTAGCCGGGAAACGGGACCTGCTCTCTCGGCAGCGCCAGGCGGCACCGGAGAGGGGTCCGGGGAGCCCTCGAGGGCGCGAAGCATCCTGCCGCGGCTGCCCCTCCGCCAGGCGAAACCTCACCGCGACTGCGTAGGACACGAGTTCCACTCCTGGTCAGGCGCGCAAACCCACGTCCCAGGCCCCGCGAGCAGACGTGGTCCGGTGCCCTCGCGGCCCGGGAGAGCCCCACGCACCGGGCTCCCGCGCCGTCCAGCGTGCCCTGGGACTCCCGAGAGCGGGCTCGGCCACCTGCTCGCCGGCTCGCCGCTCCGGCCAACCAGTCCTCTGCGTCCTGCACACCCCTTCTGTCCCTTCCTTCCCTTCCCCAGAAGAACCGACCTCAGCCCGGAGTGTTGAGCAGATGCAGGAATCCTCGAAGTCCGGGGAGCACGAGCAGCCTCCCCAGTGCGGAGCTTTCAGTTATTGGCCCCTGTTACTCCAACTCCAAACCCCTGCCGAGGGCCAGCAGTGGCCTCCGGGATGGCCGCCTCTGCCGACCCGCCCGCAGGACCCCCGCGGAGCTGGGAAGAGCCTCGCCACAACCTGCTTTCTCATTCAAATCCTCACGCTCAGCCGGAGCCCCCTCCCTCCAGGGCCCGCAGCTCCAAGGAAATCAGGAACTGGAGCCTGGGGGAGCGGACTGCAGCCGCCGCGGGCTAGGTGGACCTGGCTCCTCGGCCGGCACCCTCCTGCGGGGCTTCCGGGTGGACCAGACCCGAAGCTCTGGGCTGAAATCTGTTCTCCACCCCACCCCCACCAAGGACAGCCCCTCGGTGCTCGGTGTGGGGCAGCAGGCTGGAGAGCCAGGCGGTGGGAGGGGGGGTAAAGGACCTGCAGACACAAAGTTGGAGGTGAAGGGCGCCGGGAAGGGAACTGTGCGAAGCCCGCGTCAAAGTGTGAGAGCCACAGTTAAAAGAAAATTCCGAACTACGCGGCTTATCCCCCCTTCCGGTTTCGTTGCTTTTGTTTTTGTTGGGGATTTTTCTTTGCCATTTTAAGAAAATAGCGTTAGTGCTGCTAAAGCAAGGAACTCTTTTTAGGAAAAAAAGATCGGCTAAAATTGAGGGGCTGTGGGTGATACACTTTTTATTTACCCGCCCATCTCTCTTTCCAGATGCCCCTCGTTGGCCGATTCATCAGGTCAGTTTAGTAGCCGGCAGACCGGAGCAGCCAACCTGCTCTTGGTGAATAAAAGCGTACGTGGCGGAGAAAAGCTTGCACCAAGCAGGCGTTCCAGTGTCGATGAAATCTGCTGAACGCACTGACTCGACGCGACCAGCTGGGAACAGATAAAAGCTGAAAGACTGATCGCCCCGGGCTTAGGCTGCGGCGGTGTAATCCGGCTTTGCGATTCCAGGATTTGCGTTTCTCAGCCCTCATTCAACCTGCCCTATTGTTAGTTCAAAGCCTCGCTGGGAGGGACACAGCTCCTCGCTTACCTTTCGATTTAAAATTCTCCTCCAATGAGAAGACTTGGGAAAGCTGTCGGGGAAGGGCTTGGCCGAGATTTTTCTGAGCACAGTGACAGCCCAAAGTCATCTTTTTTCCTGCATGAATTTGCTAGGAAGTTACAAATGAGAGCTTGAGATAGAAGAGCCGGGCCTGACTGCCCTTCCTCTTTGACTGACAGTTAGTGCGGGGGCCGGGGGTAGCGCTGCGACCACTCAGCGCCAGATCTAGGGTTTCACCTTTTCATCCCACTTAGCCGATACCATAGAAACAACCCGTTTGTATTATTCAATTCAGCAGAAGCAATTACAATGTCACAGCAAAGCAGCGCGGACAAGAAGAAACTTTATCCTGAAAGCAATCCTGGACTTTCAGAAACAAGAAGCCACCAGAACCGCCACTTGAATTTCTTCCTGCCAGAGTACTAGAAATAAATCAATTTAGAAAAAAATATATCCGATCTTTTGGCCCTGTGGAAACAAAATGTCCCAAATTTCACTTTACTTTCTTTTTTTAAAAAACATAGCCACGCGCAAAACCTCAATTTACAAGAAGTGAAGGGCTGGGATGTCGCTCTTTAGCATGCTCTGAAGTCTTGGGTTCAATCCCCAGCATCATAAATAAATAAATTAAATTAAATAATTCTTTGGCTCCAAATTGCTTTCTGTTGTGGAGACAAGTGCCTTTCAGAGATTTGTTTTGCTGGTGATCTGCACCAGGAATAGAAAAGCCAAAAAGAAAAAAGTGTCAAGATAAGCCCTCATGCACCACGGTTATTTGCCCCCTCGACCTCACGTGCTTGTCTTCCTGGAACTGAAAAAATTGCAGATGCGCATATTGAAATAAACTGAGACACGAAGTGCATAACAAAAGCACTGGTGTGCTATGCAGTCTTGAATTTGATAGTTTTAGTTAATTTCCACAGCATTGTAAATACCTAAATTTTTGAACTATGCAATATTTCAAACCTACCAAGAACAGGACCCACATTATGTCCTGCTCCTGCCCCCCCCCCACCGTTTTAGATACACCCTATCTCCTGGCCCTTGCTCCCCTCACCCTTTCCCAACGTGAGTCTCTGTGTGTGTCTTCTCAAATGCTTAGGGCATATGATATACCGATAATCTTTTAATATAGCTTTACCCTCAAGGGTTTTTTTTCAAAGCACCATTAATCAAAGAAAGATCACTGAGTAAAAACAAGAAAATGTTGCTCCATTGCTCAGTTTTTGGAAGCAGGACAGCTATTTTTCCCTGCTGGTGACAATGAGAGTGAATAACAACAAAGGGATTAGACAGTGGGTAGTAAACAGCCTCTCTAGGTTACAGGAACCCTTCCATGGTTACCAAAGAACCAACAGAAAAACAAACACTATCCCCTTCCTTCACTGGTTAAAGGAGAATTGGAGAAAATGGGATCTGTGTTAAAGTTTTTAAAACATATCCTATGTGATAGTAAAGGACCTTTTCTGGATGGTCTCCCGGTTACGCAAGCTGTAATCTAGTAAGGATTTACCTCTTTTCTAAGGGTAAGGGGACTCCTGCTGATAACTCAATTCAGTCCCGCAGAAAAGTCTTAGGTCGAATCCTCCCTGCTTCCCCCTGCACAGGGACCCCCATCTGTAAAGTAATAATAGAAAGCCCTTTATAGCAGCATTTAGATTTAATGTCCTTCCAGCAGTAAAAGGCCTAAGAAAGCGCCAGTTTTTCTTAAATGTCATTGACCAGTGAAAGACATCATTCCCAACCCCCACCCTCCTCACATTCTGAGGGATGACTCTCATTAATTATAGTGGCACATCACTCCCTGGCCTCCCTGCTAAACAGCTGCCAGACTGCACATCCCCTCTGCCTTGATACAGAACATGGATCACAGAAGGGTCTGTCAGGAGTGCCTGATACACGATAAGATTATCCATGTGCCCTGTGGTGAGCCTTTGTGGTGTATATGATAGGCTTATTGGTTTGGTTTGGTTTAGTTTGGTTTGGTTTGGTTTGGTTTGGTTTAGTTTTTAACTGCCATAGGAACTCTGTGTGGGAAGATATTTCTAGTTGTGCAAAAATGATGATTTTTTAAAAATACAATATTAAAGATCCTACAATTTAACCACCAATAAGCTTGAGTTATATCCACGAGCAGGAATGTGAGGATGGATGGCACATTGCTACAACCTCAGCACTCTAGGAGGTTCAGGCAGGAGAATTACAAGTTTGAGCCCAGCCTGGGCTGGACAATTTAGAGACTTAGGGAAACCCTTAAAATAAAAATATATAAATAAAAAAAGGGTTGGGGATGTAGTTCGGTGCCAACGCACCAGGAAGTCAGGGAAACTGGCCAAAGAGCTTATCAAGGAGAGGTCATTCTTCTCTCAGTCTCTCTCTCTCTCCCTCTCTCTCTCTCTCTCTCTCTCTCTCTCTCTCTTACTGTCTCTCTGTCTCTCTCTGTTCCTCTCTGTCTCTCTGCATCTCTCTTTCTCTCTCTGTCTCTCTGTCTCTCTGTCTCTCTCTCTCTCTCTCCCTTGATTTTTGTTTTGGCAGTACCAGGAATTGAGCTCAGTCAAGAACTTTAAGTACAACTAAAAACCAAGTCAAGCAAACTAAAAAGCAAATAGTGATTCCTATCTTCAGGTAGAGGAAAGTTAAGGGCTTTAAATTGGGTCTGAATGACTGAGTCCAGCAATTAAATCAGAATCATCATTTCCCTCTTGTCAAAGAAAAAATGATTCAAAGATACTTGCTAAAGCATTAAAAGGAGACTTTATTCAAGACCACTGCAGTAATTACAAGGACCACTGCTTCAAGGTATTTCATTAAGGGAGAAAGACTGAGCTCAGCTCTAAATACAGCAGTGAGAATTTATAGCCCCGGAACAGGGTGGGAGTCTGTGGATGGAAAATTACTAGGAGGAAATCTCAGTATTAAGAGGGACTCTGGCCAAACTTACCTAACAGGATTCCTGCTGAAGGCAAGCCAGGACAATCTGACCTGACCAGGGCATCTTTGCGGAGGATAAGAGATCTAATCAGATATAGAACAGGATCAGATATCCAGGCTGAGGGGTTCTTGCTAAATGGTCTCATCAGGGCTCTTCACTAAAACGTGGGAGCACGGGTAGACCAGGAAGTTTCGGAAACCTGACTAACATTTGGCCTTGGCCAAGCAGGAAACGTTTGTCTCCCTCACACTCGCTCTCATTTTTGCTCCTGCTGTCTCTCTGCTTTTGTGTGTTGTGATCCTGTCTTGGCTAATGCGTGTGAGCTTCCTCTAGGCTGCAGAGAGATTGGGCTGGGCCCACCCGGACAGCTCCAGGTTCAGTCAACTCAGCTAGTGATCCCAGGGAAGGCAGGTGCCTGCTCGCTTCTACTATCTGTAAATAAGTTGGAGAAAAAAAAAAAAATAAGTTGGAGAAAGGATTTTAATACTGAAAGAGTCTATACACTGAAATGTATCTGCCATGCAAAAAAGGAAAGAACTTTCTTTTTTTTTGGTGGTACCGGGGATCGAACTCAGGACCTTGCACTTGCCAGGCAAGCGCTTATTCAACTGAGCTATATCCCCAGCCAGGAAAGAACTTTTTAAGGCTGACTTCTGCTTCTTTCCTTGCTAACAGAATAAGATTTTCAAATAATCCGCTTTTTAATAAATTTTTTTGTTTGGTTTTGCTGTACTAGAGATTGAACTCAGGACCTCAGATATGCCACAGAAGCACTCTTCCACTGAGCTACACGCCCCATTTCAAATTTTGCTTTCAGACATGGTCTCATGACATTGCCCAAGGTGTCTTTGATATTTTACTTTTTTTTTTTTTTTTCTGGTACTGAGAATCAAACTCAGGACCTTGCATTTGCCAGGCAGGCACTTATGCCACTGAGCTATATCCCTGGCCCTCCAAGCTATCTTTGAATTTTTCAATCCGCATTCTCCAGCCTCCTAATTAGCTAGAATTGAAATTACAGTTATATACCATCCTGCTGGCTAAATGATCCTCTTAACTGTTTTCTCCCTAGTATCTCATACTGGCCTTGAACTCGAATCATTCTGCATCAGTGTCATGAGTGCTGGGATTATAGGCATGTGTCATCATGCCTGGCTTCAAATACCCAGTTGTAAATGAACTGTTTATATTTTTTCTATAACAAGCCTACAGGAATTGAACCTAGGGCCTTCCCCCTGACCTACATCTCCAGACTTTTCAAAAATGTTTTGAGACAGGGTCTCATTAAGTGGCTCGGGCTAGGATTGAACATGTGATCTTCTGAACTCACCTCCTTAGTATTACAGGTATGCACCACCATGCCCTGCTTTGCCCCTTTTATATGGAGATATCAAAAAATATTACAAGCAAATATATATTTCACCATATAAGTAAAGAAAAAAAGTTAAATTGTGATATTCAAAAATGTATCTGGACTAAGTATCAGCATTGCAAACTCTAGGTTCCCCTTTTTTGTATCTTGACAAAAATACTTCACCCTGTGGATGTTGGATGAAGGTAAGACAGTAGAGTTGAGCCTAAATTAAGTTCATCATTCAACTCAAAATTTCTCGTGAGAATTTTAGTTCCTACTGTAGAACAAATAGGTTTTTTGTCCTTGTTTTTATTAGTACATGTTTGCAGTACATAATGATTATATTCATTATGGGGAGTTGGTACATGCACATAACACATCTCAAATCCTTTTTTATGCCCCCCCATCTTTTTTTTTTTTTTTTTTTTGGTGGTACTGGGGATCGAACTCAGGACCCTGCACTTGCTAGGCAGGCACTTATTCCACTGAGCTATATCCCCAGCCCGCCCCCCATCTCTTGATCCCCCTGCTAAAAAATCTATCTTCTTGTTTCCTTTTATATAGCTTGTTTTTCTCATATAAGAAAAACAGTGTGATAATTAAACTTGTGTATCTGATTTATTTCATTTAACATTATGGTCTCAAGGTGCATCCACTTTCTTATAATTCTCAAGTGTAGCTTTCTTTATGCCAGAATATATATATATATATATATTTTTTTCTTTATCCATTCATCTGTTCATGGACATATACACTGCTTGCAAGATTTAGCTATCAAATGTTGTGCTGCTATAAACATAGGTATACCTGTATCCCTGTAATGTGATGTCTTTAACTCTTTTGGGAAGATATCTAGGAGGAAAATAGTTGGGTCAAATGGAATTTCTATTTTTAACGTTTTCAAAACTTTCCATACTGATTTCCATAATGGTTGTATTAATTTACATTCCCACCAACAATGTAGAAGGATTCCCTTTTCCCTGCAGCCTCACAACATGAGTTATTATTTGATTTCTTGATGATAGCCACATTTTCTTGAGTAAGGCGGAATCTCAGTGTTGTTTTAATTTGCATTTCTTTAATGGCTAGAGATGTAGAACCCTTTTTCATGTATTATTGGTGATTTGTACTTGTTCTGAGAAGTGTCTATTTATTTCAGATGCCCATTTTGTGCTTAGATCTTTTACTTTGGGGGGATCTAAGGTTTTAGGAAGAACAAATAGCCTTTAAAAGGCAGAATATATGCTAAGTAAAATGAACTTTTCTCATTCTCTTTTTTTCTCCAACTTGTTTCACAGTGGCGGTGGAAGGAATGAAATGTTTCAGAGGACACAGTAGCATCAAGAACTACCAAGCCCCTTTGCTTTCCTCCTCATTAAGGCCTCACTCGGCTGTGTACTTTTTGTTTCCAGAAAGACCTCCCACAGAGCAAATATCTGCAGAGTTCAGGCTGGTCAGAGGTTACTCACCCACACAGAAAAGATGCTTAATTGAAGTACTTTATTTAACCTAGAAAATGATATTGAAACTTTGAGTCTGCATATATTTCATCATGGAACACATCTGGTTCATCCTCCAATACTACCACTAAAAATTTCTGCAGAAATGGAAGAGGATTAAGATGAGATATGTATTGGTACCAACTTGCCACAGTGAAAGTATTCATTACATGTTGCAAACATGTGCTAATAAAAACTTAAAATCAGAAAGAAAGTCTGCAGAATCCAATAATATAGTTAAAAGAAAACTATATCTTCATAAATTTTGTAATTGTAGATAAAGCAACAATTTTATAGACACAGAACAAAAGTTTGGAAAGAAAAGTGTATGGTAGACAGAAAGTGAAGAAACTGGTAAAACAGAAGACAAATTCTAAAGCTTTGAAGAGTGAACAAAAAGGCAATTTGGACCATAAGTGAAAAATTTCTATTCCCTACTATTTAAAGTTCTAGTAGAGCTTACATTCGCTATTACTGACACCTGCTTTTTAACAATTAATCAGATGTAGTAAATAGTAAAACTAGGAAGTTAATAAGTACACTTAGAGTTACAGGACTTATTATACTCTGCACAAGAAAGAAGAGACAAATGAATAAATAACTACATTACAAAGTGCCAACTGCTAATAGGTGTGAGTGCAGTTGTAAAAGAACAGAAGAGGGTTCTCATTGTCCAGTTTCATTACCAGTCATGAAAAACTGAAGTATTTACAAGCTATATTTTGATAACTGAACAAAACACAATAGAAATGATGGTCCTAATACCTCCATTTTCAAAACACCTAATTTCTGTGTAAAGTGCAGATTATTTCACATATTTGTCTGGCTTCTTCAGAAGACTGAATCTGAAAATGAGATCTCCTACAGTGACTTTTATTAACTTCTAATGTGATACTTTTGTGGTGTACATCTGTAGTCTCAGTCCTAGGAAGACTGAGGCAAGAGGACCACTTAAGTTCAGAAATTTGAGGCCAGCCTAGGCAACATAGGAAGGTGATGTCTCCAAAAATATAAAAACAGATATTTTGCATTGCAAGCCAGTACATATATTCCTATATATTCATACATATATATATATATATATATATATATATATACACACACTATTTCTTTTCTCCCCTCCAGCTCTTGATCCACTTCCCCTTTGAGAAAGATTTAGCTCCTTACTTCATATTAATTATCTTTTATTTTGCAACCCCAGACTTCTGGCTCACCAAAGGCAACCTCAGGTGGCAAAGAGATGGAACAATTTGAAAGCCACCTACCTGGACTCTCTGAAGTGGTAACAGTGGAAGTAACAATGAATGAGTCTCCAGAAAAAAAATCAAGTCAGAAATAATCTTTCAGATAACTACAGAGATGGTGACTATAATGAAAAATGTGGTTAGTGACTCTAGAGCAGATATAGGTTTAAAAAATAGAGGAGTTTAGGAAAATGATGGAAATCATGAATGGTCAACATAGAAAAGAAATGGAATCTATGAAACAGATTCAAAGTGATATCTAGGAGATTAAAAATTCCACTGAAAGTACATGCAGCAGAATGAACCAACAATATGAGTACAGAATATCAGGACTGTCATTAGTGATAATGAAAAGAAATTTTCCTTAAAAGCAGCAAAGGACCAATGGGGCATGGTAGCAGATGCCTGTAATCTGAGCATGTGGGAGCCTGAGGCAGGGGAAAGAGTTCAAGGCCAGCCTGGGCTATGAAATGAATTCAAAACTGGCCTGAACTGCAGTGAGACCCTGACTCAAAAAGACAAAAAAAAAAAAAAAAAAAAAAAAAAAAAAAAAAAAAAAAAAAAAAAAAAAGCAAGGGACCATGATAAATCAATCCAATAGCTGCTAGATGATGCAAAGAAGAATAACATAAGATTCATCAGAGTCAATTGAAAAGCAGGAAATGGCACAAATGACATAAAAAAGTAAACCCTGAAAACTTCACAGGCATAGAAAATAATTTTGAATACAGCCAAATGAGGCATATAGAACTACAATTAGCCATGATTTTAAAAAACTACACAAAGGCATGTAATAGCCAAGATTCCAGAAATTCAACTCAAGAACACAATATTAAAAGCTGTTATAGAAAAGAAAGAAATCACCCATAAAGAAAAGCCCATCAGAAATACAGCAGAATTCTCAACATAAACTATCAAGTCAAGGAGAACTTGGAGCGAAATATTTCAAGCCCTAAAAGAAAACAACTTCTAACCCAGACTGATGTACCCCTCAAAGCCATCTTTCAAAATTGATGAAGAAACAAGATAATTTTATGACAAAGAACATCTGAAGAAATTCATGACCACCAAACCAAAATCCTCTTGGGGACATTTAGAGGGAGATAATGAGGTCTACAACTCCATGAACCCCAACAGAATGAATCTACCAGGAAAGGCAAATAATTAAACAGAGTGGGAACAAAAGGGAAATAACATGACAAGGACAAGTCAATACATATCCACTATAACCATCAATGTAAATAGTCTCAACTCACCAATAAAAAGAAATGAATTGGCAGAAAGATTAAGAATCAATTGGCCCTGAATCAAGGCCAGCAGTTTTCTGAAGCTGTTGGTTTCAAGCAGGAGCCTAAAGTGGTATCTTCCTATGGGCTCTTGGCCATTTCAGAACTTTAGAAATGTAACGGTCAATTCATTAGAAAGAAACAAATAACTAAATAAATTTTACAAGAGGACTTCAAGATGGTGACCGGGTAGGCAGCAGAGAGAGAACCTCCTGGAGGAATACCACTCAGACAAAGGAATATAGGAATATAGCAACATGTGAAGGACAGAAAGGAAAGAGCTTCAGCTTTGGAGACCCACGCTCACGGAAGCCTCCCAACTCAGCCAGGGGAGAGCGGAGTTCCGAGAGCTGGTCCAGGGCTGGAGAGGGGAGGGCACAGCCGGGAAAAGAGGCAATGGCGGTCGGGAGCAGTTGTCAAACCCAGTGTGAGGATGAGAAGTTACGACAGCCACTGGGGCAGAGTCCCCACCCTGCGGCAACCTTCCTAATCAGTGCCTGGAGAGAATCAATGCAACTAGTACACAGCCCACCATGCCCGGCTCTGTGCCTGCCTTGAGGCGGTTGTCCCCTGCCTCTCTGCTGGGTGAGCGGTTACTGGAGGAGAGCAGCGGGGAACTTGGCGGCAAGCCATGGCGGTTCCCAGGGATCTGGCCAGGGAGCAGACGGGGGCTCTAGCACCACAACGGGAGGGAGATGCAGATGGAGGTGGATCATGTGGCTCCACGCCCTTCTCACTCCAACATCAGGCAGGAAGCATGAGCTGGGTTGCCGGGACTCAGCTCCCACCCTGAACTCTCTCTGGGAGCACCTTGAGTCTCCGTGGCTTGAGCAAGCACTGCCTGTTCCTGGCAACAATGGGACGAATCCATGGTCTTCAGGACTCACCCCAAACTATTAATGTGAGCACCAAGAGGGTCTCCTTACAGTTTGCACATGTGGACCTTGTGTGAACCCATAGCAACAAATTGGATGAGGGACAGCAGACTGGGAGTCTGAAAAACAACAACATACTCTGTACAGCAACCCGAGAAAATCCTCCAACCCTATTCTAGAACTGGTCTTTAAACTCAGTTCATACCATGAAATAACACAGTGAGAACCGGCCAGGGAGATTTCAAGCCCTTGTACCAAGCATCGTAAGTTTGTCCAGTGCCCAGCTGCAAGGGGCTGGGAATGGTAATACTGGAGATCAGGAGGAAGGAGGAGGAGAAGAAAGGGCCTCCGGCATCGAGGTGATTGGACAGAGGCGAATGGGTCACCGAGGGTGCCCTGATGGGGTGCCATGGGCCCCGCGTCTGCTCTGCTGTGGGCCCCACTGAGGGCGCCCCACGGACTGGACCCGCCCCCACCCATAGCAGGCGACAGGGCGGAACCGGGCGGTCCACTGTGAGCATAGGTGCTTTTCCACCTCCAACCATGGCAGTTTGTATACACCCATGTATGTTATAGTACAGTCTGAGGCAGCTATATCTCTTCCCAAGGCGAGAGTCCAGGGGTATAGATAAACCCAGGAATACAGTTATTAACACAGGGAAGATGACTGATTGAGTGGTAGGGCAACGGAGATGAGGGAGAAGAAAACTGAATGATCAAATGGGCCATCATCTGTGTAACTGAATAACAAATGTGAAGGTGACACTGTGTAGGACAGCATCCAGAGCTAATTCCCTTCTATATTCTCTATAATTTTGTATTTCCTCAATCGTTTTTGTATTGAGAAGTGAAAATAACTTTATATTATACAGCATCCAGTGCTAATTGCCTACTATCGTCTCTATAATTTGGTATTTCCTTTAATGTTTATGTGATAACTAATGTGAAGATCACTATGTAATACAACATCCAGTGCTAATTCCCTACTACATTCTGTATAATTTTGTAGTTTTGGTATTGTTTATGGCTTATTCTGGTTCGTATGTCTCCATTCTTTTGTCTTTAAAAAAACAAAAAGGAATCAAGATCCAACAATATCCTACATGCAAGAAACATATTTAATTAAAAAAGAAATTCATAGACTTAAAGTCAAAGGATGGAAAACAATACTCCATGTGACAGGAAACCAGAGAAAAGGAGGAATAGCTATTCTATTTGCATACAAGGTGAATTTCAAGCTAATACTGATTGGGGGAGATAAAGAAGGTCACTAGTTCTTGTAAAGGGAATAATCTAAGAAGACAGAACAATCATAAATACAGGTGTACCAAATACCAACACACCCAACTATGTAAAACAAACATTAATGCACATGACAAATCAAATAAGCTCTAGTACAATTTTAATGGGGGATCTCAATGCACCACTGTCACAAATAGACAGATCAACTAAACAAAAATATCAATAAAGAAGTATCAGAACTGAACCAAACTCTTGAACAAATAGATGTCTACAGAGTGTTCTACCACACAACAGAAGAATATACTGTTTTCTCAGCTGCACACAGAACCTTCTCCAAAATAGACCACATATTAACTCATAAAACATGCTTAAGTAAATGCAAAGAATTCAAATTATTGCATGCATTTTAGCAAACTGTACTGCAATGAAATTGGAAATCAATGGCAAAAGAAATCACAGGAACTTCATGGAAATTATTTATTTATTTATTTATTTATTTATTTATTTTTGGCGGTACTGGGGATCGAGCTCAGGACCCTGCACTTGCTAGGCAGGCGCTTATTCCACTGAGCTATATACCCAGCCCCCTTCATGGAAATTAAATAACACCCTTCTGAACAATCAACGGTTCACACATGAAATTAAAGAACAAATTAGGCAGTTTCTATAATTCAATGATATGTAAATACAACACACCAGAGGTTATAGGATGCAATGAAAGCAGTCCTGTGAAGGAAACTTATAGTGGTGAGTTCTCATATCAGAAAAATAGGGCAAACTACAAAATCAACCTAATGTTGAACATCAAGTTTCCAGAAAAAGACAAGCAAGTCAAGTCCAAAGCTCTTATGAGGGAAGAAATTATAAAGCTCAGAGCAGAAATTAATACAATGGAGACTAAGAAAATAATACAAAGAATCAATGAACTGAAGAGTTAGTTCTTTGAAGATTAAATAAAATGGACAAACCCTTAGCCAATCTTATCAAAAAAAAAAAAAGAACTCAAATCTATGCAATTAAGAATGAAAAGCATGAAATTATACAAGATCTCACAGAAATCCAGCACATCATCAATACCTACTTAGAGAACCTGTGCTCTATTAAGATGGAAAATTCAGAAGAAATGGGACAGATTTCTGGATATATGAATTAACAAAGCTGAATAAAGAAGATACAAAACTTCTAAATAAACCAATAGTAGTCAATGATATTGAAGATGTACCAACAAAGAAAAGCTGAATTCTACAAGAAATTTAGAGAAGATCTAAGGACACTACTTCTCAAACTCTCTAATGGAGCTTAAAGGTAAGCAATACTCCCGAAATTATTCCTGGAATCAAACATTATCCTGATACAAAAAACAGAGAAGGACCCAACCAAAAATGAGATAAGGTCTCTTCTGATTCCAAATGAACCATTAGGGAAATTGGCCTGTTCATCTAGAACCAGAAGAGACCTAGAATATAAAAAACAATTCTCAGCTATAAAGGTAAGGCAGGAGGCATCATGATCCCTGACTTGAAATTACACTACAAAGCTACTGTGATTTTAAAAAAACAACCAGCACAAGTACTGGCAGAAAGACAGATCCAAGAATCAATGGAACATATTAAAAGATGCAAAAACAACTCAAAAGAATTAAAAGCATCATACCATAGCAATACATGCACAACCATGTTTATAATGGCATAGTTTGTAACAGGTATCTCTTGGAAACAGCCCAAATGCCCATGAACTGATGAATGGATTAAAATGTGTTTTTATACAACAGAATACTACTCCACCATAAAGGAGGATAAACTTGAGACATGTCTAGCTAAATGGGTGCACCTTGAGACCATACTCAAATGAAATAAGTCAGACATGCATGCTTAAATACTTCATTGCTTCTCTGGTGTGAGAAACTGGAAGTGTAAATAGAGACCAAAATGTATAATCGGTATTGGGAAATGGGAGGAAAATGTTTAAATGCAAAGGGGAACAAAGGAAGGGGAAAGGACGGAAGGGATAAGAAAAAAGAGAACAGTGGGGAAAACGGAAACAAAGCTTTTGCCAATGAGAGGAAGAGGGTTTAAAGAGAGGGGAGAGGAATGGGGAAAAAAAGCAAGGTGTGTCACGTACAGGCACAAAGTTCCCACAATGAACATTATCATTATGTACATCTAAAATATTCCAATAAAAATAATAAAATAAATTTAAAATGTTTGTTGCCACTTCTCTGTAAATATCAGTAAAATATCCCTGTAGCACAAAAGAAGGTATTGTGGCATTAGAACCCAGAAATAAAAAATAAGATAAAACTTCCTTTCCTACCACAAAGGTGAAAATACAAAACCACATTCACATACAAGACCTTTGTTTTGTATATTTGTAAACTCACTGAAAATTAATATTGTTTAATTTCTAAAGGTAGAAGAATCCCAATGTTTGTTAAGACAGCTTCTTGCCATATAGTTCAGGCTGGCCTTGAACTCACTATGTAGCCGAGGCTGTCCTCGAACTTACTGTGATCCTTCTGCCTCAGCCTCCCCATGCTAGGATTACAAGTGTGAGTCAGAATGCCTACTCCTCTGATTTTAACAGTCAAGCAGCAGCAGTAACAGTCATCTGATACTATGGGACTTTAACAGTAATCATCTATCTGGACCCAATGTTTACTTTTCTTAGTAGCACCAATCTTTTTTTCTTTGAGTCATTGTCTCATTATATAGTCCAGGCTTCCTCTAAAATGTCTAGACCAGGCTCAAATTTGTGACCCTTGTGCCTCAGCCTCCCAAGTGCTAAGATTACAGATACATGTAACCATGCCTACCTACAAGTAGTTTTGTTTTTCTTTTTTTGTTTTTTTGTTTTGGTCTTTTTGAGACAGGGTTTCCCTATGCAGTTCAGGCTGGCCTTGAGCTCACTTTGTAGCCCAGGCAAGGATCCTCCTGCCTCAGCCTCCCAAGTGCTGGGATTGCAGGCATGTGCCACCACTGCCAGTAGTTTTTTTTGTTTTGTTTTGTTTTTAACTTCTATAGATGTTGTGGTTGTTTGTGATTACTGGCCTTGTGAAAAAAGTTTAGTGTCAGAATGATTTGAGCACCAAGTTTCTGTGCATATCAAATTCTTCAGCAAACTCAAATTGGCTTTGAAAAAAATTACAATCTCACATAAAAAGAAACTGAAGCCAGGTATGGTGGCACATACCTATAATCCCAGCCCTCAAAAGGCTGAGGCAGGAGGATTGCTGAGTTTAAGGGCAGCCTGCAATACACAGTGAGACCCTGTCTTGAAAAAACCATAAACAAATAAATACAAAGAAAGAAAGAACTTGATGGGGCTGGGACTATGGCTGATTGGCAGAGCTTTTACCAACCATGAGCAAGGCCCTGAGCTTGACGCCTAGCACTACCAAAAACAGAAAGAAAGGAAACAGGAGGTTCAAGTACTGGCTACTTCAAGAGCTCAGAGACGTCCTAGAGGCTGTGCCTGCGGACACTGGGTGGGTGACTGAAAGCAAGTAAGTTCTGCCTTACCTGCACCCTCCTTTAGCACCTCACACTCTGGGTCAGACCCCTGCTTGGCTCAGCACACAGCCACGCTAATCACTTAGTGACTGCAGTAAAGGTTTATTAGACCTAATTTACCCAGCCTATCTCATCCCCCTTCAAGAGGGACATCGAGATAAGCTGAACCCCGTCATTTCCAGGATTTGCAGGAACATCCACTTCCGGCTAACATCCGCTCCAGACCCCCTGGAGTGGCACCTAAGTCTTGAGTTATTGTCCTGAAGCTGCGTCACATCTTGCTCCGGGAAAAGTGGAGCCTCACAGACTAGTTCTCGCAGGACAAGACCCAGGGCTGCCTCCCAAAGCAGGAGCTGTTTTCCCCTCAAGTGATGAGCTCTGCCAGATCCTCAGAACTAGTCCTGAAAGACCGATCAATCAATCCTCGACGTGACCAGGGCTACCCACTCTCCCAGCTATGCAAACCTCGCCTTAGCTCCCTTTTCCTATAAAAAAGCTTCTGTTAGCCCCTCGAAGACAGATCTTGACCCTTTTTCTGTGCTCCTCAGCGTGGCTGTGATTATAGGTCCTTTCCGGCCCTTGGCACTGCTCGTCTCGACTGGGATTCTGGGTCACTTGGCGGAGCCTGATCCATCAGGATCCCTGAGCAGAAGCGCTATGGTGTCAGTTCCCCGCTTCCGGAGGCACTTCCTCCCTTCCTCAGCAGTTCCTCACCCTCGGGACGATGCCCTCGTCTAACAACAGGGCGAACAGAGCCCTTCTTCGCAACCAGGAGTAGTCTGCGCCCTCGCGTGGCCCTGCCCCAAGCCGCAAGCACAGAAATCAGCTGGGAGAGAAGTACCACTTCAGCCACGAGCGTAAAAACTTCCTTTATTATAAATAACGAATGCCGATAAAGTTGGAAAAGCAAATATTCTCTTTGAACAAAAATTAAACGCAGCTGCTTAAAATTGTGTAGCATAATGCCAGACACTTGGGTTTTCTCTTCCAACAGTGGTACTAAATAAATACAGACTAATGAGGGGCGGGGTAAGCACTGCGGACTGAACCCAGGGCCTTCACACCGAGCTGCTTCTTAGTCCTTTTTTAAACTTTTGAGACACAGTCTCACTCGGTCTCTAAATTGCCCAGGATGGAATCTAACCTGTGCTCCTCAGCGCCCCAGAGTGCCCGATTACAGGCGTGTGCCACCAAGTCCAGTTCTGGTAGTTTTTTATACTATTTCATTATACCTAAAAGCATGTTGCGTTAACCTTTGTTAAATTCTGATATTATACTAATCATAATCTTTTTAATGCTTAAATATCATTAGAACTGAACTTGGATCATTTATGGAAATTTCCGTGTGGACATAGTGAAAGATGTCCGTGTTTCTGTGTTTTACTCTCAGCACAGTCACCTCTACACCTCCCGGCTGTATCACCCTTTCCTGCGAAAATGTAAGCGGCTCACAAGTTCTCTGAATTTCAGGATTAAGGAGTAGTTATTCACGCTGTCTTTCCACGTTTCACAAGTTCTTCTAAATTTGTCGTAATAACTGCCTTTTTGCAAGTTGAAATCTGGTCCAGTTGCTTTTAAATTTTCTTTTTTCCATATTTCTTTGAATTTTTCCAAATAACTTTCTTTTTCAGAGTCTTCCTTCCATATTCCTTCTCCTTTTTTTACAGCTGCTAATTCAGCTTTAAGTAGTTTTCGGTGAATTGCCCAGTGAGTTTTAGAATCGTAATTCAGACCTTTAACAAGAACAGTTTTACCCAGGCCTCTTCGCAAAATTTCTTCATTCAGATTCACACTAAAATATCCACCCTTGAGTTTAAAACAAACAAAACAAAAAGACACAGAGAAAACAATTATTTAAGAAAACTGTTATTATACTGTAACATCTTATTTATCTTAAAATCAATCACTTAGAAATTTCAGTCCTCCACAAAAAAAAAAAAATCAGAAATATTACCAAAGGGTTCTTGGGCGTTTAAAATCGCTACTGCTAAGCCCAAGAATGTTATTACTGCTAGGTCCTTCTCAGAGTCCACTGATTCTTTTGTGACACAGAACTCTGTACAGACTCTTTGGTCTCCACCCTCAAAGAGGCACAAGAGCAACAACGCATAGAAAGCACTTTTTGGTTTGTTGGTTGTTGTTTGCAGAGATATCAGGGCCCACAATTCTGGTGCGAAGACAGGAGCCCACAGCCAAGGAAGGAAAAAACCAAAAAAATGGACAAGCACAAAATGAACTGTTTAAATTCCGTTCAGTGTAGGAGGGCACTGGCAGGTAAACAGTGCTAAAGGACCTCCTTCAATGTCATTAACATAAACAGTCTTGGCCCTTCGGTCTTCATCCTTCTGGGAATTTCACTCCAGGAGCAGCTCACTTCCTGACGGAAGTGGGTAAATGGAATTTCTCCCCACACACACTAATTCATAGTGACGGAAGTGGGTAAATGGAATTTCTCCCCACACACTAATTCATAGTATAGACCTACGATTCACAGCTAAGTTCTACAAATGAGACAGTTCCACACTTAAACTAGGAAACATTTTCTAAAACCATGTAAAAGCATAAAATAATCTTTTTTAAAGGTTCTTAAGTAAACAAATTTTGTTCTTCTAAATATAGTAATTTTTGATATCTGACAGTTATAAAAGATTAATAAGTTATGAAAGCTTCATCATATTTGTCTCAATTTTTAAAATTTTATGAGTTCTTTCTCTTGAACCAAAATCAGAATGAAAATTTCAATGCCACATATTCATTAAACTCAAACGGGAGAGGTAAATATTCACAAATGAGTGTGCAGCATGGTTTGTTAACCTAGCAAGTGATGTAAGGTAAGGTATCTACAAGGAAGGTGGGCTTGGAAGCCACAAGAGCTGGGCTGGGCCACAGGCTCTCTTCTGCTCGGTTCCTCAGGCCAAAGCAATTCTCCTTCCTAATAGTTCCACCTGTGAATGGGATGAAACTCCATTGGGTCAGTTCGAGGATAAATGAAGTAATCTAAGTACAGCATTTAGCTCAATGTCTGGCACATAGCAGACATTCAAAATATTACATTATCTTCATTGCTATAATCAGCATCTTTTTTGATAATTGTTACTATTCAATTTAAAAGAGAACCTAATACTTTTATAAGGGTCTGGGGATAGTTTATATAACATGGTATGATAAAATTATTTTAAACTTTCAGCCAATTAGTTTTGAGTAATTCTTATTTTGAAAAATTGAGTATGATCTGAACATACAAAAATTAATAGATTTCATTAGACTTTCTATTAATAATTCAAAGTTTTAAAGAACTAAAATTCTGGCCAGGCATTGTTCCTGGTGCGCTTGTAATCCCAGCACTAGGGAGGCTGAGGCGAGTTTGAGGTCAGCCTGGGTTACAAAGTGAGTTCAAAGCCAGCCTGAACCACAGAGTGAAACCCTGTCTCAAAACAACCAAAAAAAAAAAAGAAAAGAAAAAATTTTAATCATTTAATATGAGTTCTTTTTTTTTTTTCCTTCAGATTATTGTTAAAAACTAAAAAGAAGGAAAGATTTCTCTCAATCTTATACGGTATTTTAACCATTTCATTTTTCTATATTCCCATTTCAGTAATCACTCAAATACATTTTAATATATTTAGAAATCAGTCCTGATACAATTCATACACCACATTCTTGTTTTTTGTTTGGTTTGTGTTTTTTGAGACAAGGTCTCACTATATAGTTTGTTGTGGCCTTAAACTCACTATGTAGCCCAGGCTGGCCTTGAACTCGCAGTGGTCCTCCTCCTCAGCCTCCTGAGTGCTGGGATTACAAGTGTGCGTCACCGCGCCCAGCTTGTCTTTCTAAAAACAGGAAGTCACCGCCAAGCATGGTAGTACACAGCCATAATCCCCACAGTGGGCGGCCAAGTGTACCCTGGGTAACTTAACTAAGCAAGACTCAATGAAAAGACTTATAAACTATGACATCTCTATCAACCGTGAAAAGAAAAGCAAGTTATGATAAAAACAACAGGAAAAGAGCCCTTCAAAATGGGGTCTGAGGCAGTCACAGTAGAATGACTCTGACATGACCCCTGCTGCGGTCTAGGAAGGTGACTTTGGTCACTGCCTGACTTCAGGCAGCTCTAATGCATAATTACCGCACGTGCCCAGACTCGCACTTACTGAGAGGCTACTGGACTCCTCCCCGCCCCCAATCCTTCCTCTTCTTTTTCGTGATACTGAGGATCAAACCCAAGGGCAGCACTCTAAAACTGAGCTACATTCTCAGCCCTTTTTTATTATGAGATAGTCTCACTGTTTCCCAGGCTGGCCTTGAACTTGTGATCATCCTGCCTCAGCCTCCCAAACTGCTGGGATTACATCGTGCCCAGCTTTATATTTTTTTATAATCTTCTCTGGGTTACATAACCCCGTACACAGCATGTTCTTAATTCCAACAGAAGTTTCCCAATAACAGAATATTTACTACCTTGTAATAAATCAGCACGTTGCTCAATACAAGTTCCCACTTCCCTGCTACCTTTGGATTTAGAGCTATCTGAATCAGTGTGTCTTTAATTGCATCTCCTAAGATCCCATATAAAGTTCATTTTATTGCAGTTCCTGAATTTGAACTGTTTGGCACAATAGGGTTTTAGACCAGGCTGACCAATATTTCTACCTACAGAAAACACCCTTGCTCTTCATAGTTTCCAGGTGACAAGCCTCACTCCCTAAGTGGTCCCTACCAACAAGCGTGATGAGTCTTCAGGTTTTTTTTTTTTTTTTTTTTTTTTTTTCTGGTACCAGGGATCGAACTCAGGACCTTGCGCTTGCCAGGCAAGCGCTTATGCCACTGAGCTATACCCCCAGCCCTCAACAAGCGTGATGGGCTCTACCAGCGCATCCATTAATATATAAAGGGAGTCCTTAAATTAGCAACGCCCAGTCGTTAGTACTGGGAAGATTCTGCCCTTCTCACAAACTTATGTAATAAACATGTATTACATATATAGCTAAAATTTTGTAACAAAATTTATACACCAAGCACCTGAGTCTCTATACATAATCTTTATTAGTACTAGTTTAAAAAAACAAAAAATTCGGAATCCTATATTTAAAGTTCTAATTAAATACTGATTTAAATGTAAAAATAAAAGATTGCTACTTATTTCTTCACATTACTTACCTTATTCACTAAAAGGTGGCAAAAGAGTACCGAATTCTCCTCTCCGAGAAGCTGGAACCATAGCAGTTGGGAAGGTTTGAGCTCTTTTTGTAACCACACCTTCCCACTTTCAGTGAGTTCGACTCCAGCCAGCTGAACCAGCAAAACACCACATGGCTCTTCTAGAAAGGTCAGGGAGACAAGAGGTTAGTTTTGAGAACATGTTGCAAAAGCAAATTCTAGCCAGGCATGGTGGCGCACACCTATAATCCCAGCACTCGGGGGCTGAGGCAGGAGGATCATTGTGACTTCAAGAGCAGCCTGCGCTACAAAGGGATTTCAAGGCCAGCCTGAACTGCATGACAAAACCTTGTCTCAAAAGACAAAAAGAAGGCAAAATTCTAAAGTCACTTGTTCCAAAAAAATCCAACATATTATGCTTATGTATAAATACTCTCTAAATATAGGTCTGTTGCTTTCTTTTTCTTCCTTTCTTCAGGGTGTGTGTGCAATACTGAGAATTGAATCCAGGGCCTTTGTAGTGAGCTACTACAACCCGATTCCTTTTTCATTTTGAGCAAGGTCTTACTAAGTCAGCCAGTTACCCAGGCTGGGCTTGAACTTGTGAACCCCTTGCCTCAGCCTCCCAGAGTACTGCAATTACAGGCATGTACCATCATGCTCGATCTCATTCTTTCTATAGTCAAGATTTCTTTTAAAACAATATAAGCACGTAACACATGGAGTAATTTCAAAAGCCCATTTCTGTAGCTCTGGAATTGGAAGATTTAACTAACTTAACCTTTTTTTTTTTTTAATTTTATTTTAAAGACAAAAGAATGGAGACATATGAACCAGAAAAGCCATAAACAATACAGAAAATACAAAGTTATACAGAATATAGTAGGGAATTAGAGCTGGATGTTGTATTACATAGTTATCTTCACATTAGTTAACACAAAACTAACTTAACCTTTTTTTAACGTTCTAGATTTGTTCTACACACATATAGGTACAGCTATACACGTATAGTCAAATAAAGAGGTTACTACAACTACAGAAATTGCTTTCTCATCTAAATGAGGTTGTAACTTACTGAGGGTATCCTCCCATGTCAAAAACTACTGATCTACATTGTTATTCTAATTATATTACTGCTTTCTATACAAAATAACATCGTTTTTTTTTTTTTTTTGGCGGTACTGGGGATTGAACTCAGGACCCTGAGCTTGCTAGGCAGGCGCTTATTCCACTGAGCTATATCCCCAGCCCAACATTGTTTTCTTACACATGATAAAAACCATTACTACCTACTGTTTAAAACATCTGTGAAATGACTTCTGGTCAAGACTTTATCAACTTATATTCAAGGTAATATTGTATGAAGATCTATTACCCTAAACCCTTGATAAAACTTTAAGCAATTTTTTTTTTTTTTTTTGACGGTACTGGGGATTGAACTCAGGACCCTGCACTTGCTAGGCAGGCGCTTATTCCACTGAGCTATATCCCCAGCCCCCTTTAAGCAATTTTTATAAGAGTCTCATTTTATTTATTTACTTTTAGGAGATAGGGTCTCGCCTCACTACCCAGGCTAGGCCTTTAAATCCTTGGCTCAAGAAATCTTGTCTCAGCCTCCTGAGTGCAGGCACACAGGCACGTTTCCACCTCTGCTCTTTCTAGCCAGCCCTTCTTATTCTTTGGGTCTGCAATGGAGCAGCAATTCCTCCATGAGGTCTTTTCTGACTACTCTCTAAGGGGTACGATAAAAAAATACGGTGAATGTTATCATTATTTTTAAATGGTGGCAAAGTTTCACAGTTATTAAAGGTAAAACAGACTCTGCAGAATGAGCCTGACCTGAGTAAAAGGAAAAAAGGGAGAAAAATGTACACTCTGTGGCATAGGATGGTGTTACAGGTTGTGTCTGGATGTGCCCCAAAGCCTCATGCAGTCGTGGGGTGGGCTTTTACAGTTTATGATTCTTTCCCAGTCCAGTGTTGGGATTATGAGCGCTACACCCGCCCTGGGGCACACAGTTTGCAGTGAAAGGGAGGGAGAGGCTGCTTCCCTCTGCGCTCCTCCCCTTGGCTCTTGTTACTTTTGCTACCTTCTTCGCCACCATGAACTGTTGCCCTCTGCCATGTGCCGCTTTGCCTTGGCGACAACCAAGTGTGGACCGCAACCTCCCCAACTGTGAGCGAAATAAACCTTTCCTTCCTTCATTTTGGGCGCTGCGTATATTGTCTCGGCAATGAGAGAAAAGTCACCAAGAAAAAAAAAAAAAGTCACCAAGACAGATGGGCTACTATGAAGAGACACGACAGCCATTTAAGTTTTAGAATTTATTATTGTAAAAGACACATCGCCACTCACCCTCCTCGAAGCCCCCCACAACACACTCATCGCACTGATGGCCACTCCCCGAGGAGGCCCTAGAGGTCCTCTTTCACGAGTGTCTCCTCAGTCGTGGCGCTGCGCCCGCCCCCACGTCGTGAATGGATTCCACACGCTTACCTGTTATGTCCATTTTGACTCTCAGAAGAGCCATCAGTCATAGGGTGAGACCCAGTGAGTAGAGTGAATGAGGACACACTGAGATATTTTTGTGAGTTTGCCTTTCTGTTACACAGCACTTGGCAGGAGCATTCACCATATTTTTGATCACACTCCATAAAGACATGAATAAAAGAGGACTCCTAAAACTGCTTCACAAAGTGGCAAGAATAATGGGATACATATGTTTGAAATGAGGGGGCAAATTCTGAGGGGCATCAGTGGCAATGTGGCTTTTAATGTAATGAATTAAAAAAAAATTAAATATTCCCCATATAATACCTGATCATACTTCATGTATATCTGCATACTCTTGACTAAATTCCCAATAATTCTCTATCTTAGGATTGTGTTCCTTTTCTTCAAAGCCCTTAGAACAATTTTTAATTTGTTTTCTATGCTCCACTGAGATCAACGCTCCCAACAGTAGGGGAGCCTTATCTGTTACTCAGGACACATGTGCTTTAAAACGTTTGCCATTGCTGAGGCTATAATAGGGAGTCAAGGCAGGAGGCTGAGGCATGACAACGGCGAGTTCAAGGCCAGCCTGGACTGGAGACCTCCTCTCAAAGGGATAAAACCTGGTAGTCACTGTTTGTGAGGTGAACAGTTGAATGCCTGGCAGACTGAGTAGTTGAATTT
The DNA here is from genome assembly GCA_004027595.1 of Dinomys branickii. Lineage (NCBI taxonomy): Eukaryota > Metazoa > Chordata > Mammalia > Rodentia > Dinomyidae > Dinomys > Dinomys branickii. The sequence goes on from PVLD010001674.1 coordinate 82,312, forward strand.
AAAAAGAGGGAGGAGGGAGGAAGAAAGAAACCCTGGAACCAAGTGAGATAGTTCCTGCTATACAAGGGCTCACACTTTCTCTCACAGACAAATGAATTCAAATGCCATTCTTTGCAATTTTATAAGTAATATAGTTATTGAAGATAACGGTAATAACAGTAACAGCCTTATTACTTGTGCATCTTACTTACTTCTCCATGAAGATATAATGGGTAAAGCAATGGGAATATGTTCAATTTCTAAACTGTTCTCAGTCATCCGGTGTAATCGTCCACGTAATTTAACATTCTTTCTTATAAATTCTGTGGGGATATCTGAAGATCTTGTAAATTTTGATGTCTATAGATGTATAAGGAGAAAAACATAAGCCTGTGCCATTATTTTCATTGGGAACTAAAAATGTGACACTGTTAACTACACATTAACAAGACATAACTGAGCTGGGGAAGTAGCTCAGTGGTAGTGCTTGCCTAGCATGCCTGAGGCCCTGATTCTACTCTTAGCACTACAAAACATAAAAACAAAACTCCAAATAACAAAAAAAATTGAAAAATTTTAGTTTGGTTCTTTATTTTGTACTAGTACTTTTATGATTTAATCTTTTTTTTTTTTTGTGGTACCGGGGATCGAACTCAGGACCCTGCGCTTGCTAGGCAAGCGCTTATTCCACTGAGCTATATCCCCAGCCCCCTTATGATTTAATCTAAAGCGTCTTTACGAACAGTTAGAGTCATTCACAAAAGCAAAAAGAACAGAAAGAAGTCATCATTCACTATTTTGCTATTTTAAGCTACTATATACGATACAGTAAACCTACAGTCCAAACAAAACTGAGACAAATTAAATTAGATCCTCAACCAACAGGATTTTTTTTCTCACTTTTCTTTTAATCCTTTAGAAGGAAAAGGCAAAATTTTAAAAAGAAAAAAGGGCCAATATTGGGCATTTACTTCAATCCCTAACACTTAGGTGGTTAATCAATACTTTATGTGTGCTTCTTCCACATTAATAATACAATAAACTTCATTCATAACCACAGTTGGTTAAAAAGTCACATAACAGAAGGATGAATTAGTACTTAACTACCTAAGGCACAAAGTTGAAATTTTTGTAAACAATAGTCATGGAGGCTACTGTGGGTCTCCTCAGAATCTCCCGCCCTGCACCCTGGGTGTCCTTTCATCTTGCTTCTTCCTCCTTTACTCAGCCCAAGCGCACTCTGCACAGCCAGTTTCTCCCCACTCTTCACTTTTATTGTTTCAAATAAACTTTGTAAAAAAAATAGTACCATGTAGACATCTAGAATATGAAATATATTATGGGATAAATGCTTTAAGTTTCTCTAGCAAATCAACAGCTTGAGGGAGAAAAAGGGTTGTATGTGTGTTATAAATGACATAAAAACAAAAAATATACACAGTTGGAATTCTGATCTGAACAGATCACTTTTATTTAAAGACACCACTGTGACAGTCAAGAAAATCTGGATGTGGAATGGGTCTTGGATGATAATAAGGATTATTTTTAATTCCCTGGGTGTGATACTATTATAAGACATCCTGACATTATGAATCTTGATACAATTAAGTAGGAAACATAAAACATCACCTTGCCAAAATGTTTACATGAATTTAATAAGGAAATAGCTAATTCTGATTATGAAATATTCTACATGTCTGGCCTGGAGTCCCAAAAATGTCAATATGATGGATAAAAATTGAAAGAAAAAAGTAGAAATGATATTCTAGATTAAAACAGACTAATGAAACATACAATTGGTTATAATACATGACTTTTGGCTTCACAATAAGCTACATCTGTCTCTTTTTTTTTTTTAATTTTGAGGTAGTCACTAAGTGCCCAGGTTGGGCTCAAATTTGTAATTCTGCCTCAGCCTCCTAGAGAACTCAGAATCCCAACACTGCAAAGTTCCTGGGTTCAATCCCATGTATTACACAAGAAAAAAAAAAGACAGCTTTGAGGGGAAGAAAAAAGAAATATGAAGTTCATTTTAAATAATACTATTACAAATATGATTCCACTTATAAGAGAGAGTACCTAGAGCAGTCAAAGTCACAGAAATAGAAAAAGGGATAATGGTTGGCAGTGGCTGAGAGGCAGGAAAACAGGAGTGAGTTACTGTTTAATAGGGATAGAGTTTAAGTTTGGCAAAATGAATAGAGCTCTGGAAATGGGGTGCTGACTGTGATAGGAGAGTAGGAATAAATCTAATACCAATAAACTTTATGTATACTTAAAAATGATTGAAATGGTAAATTTTTGTGTGTGTGTGTGTGTGTGTGTGTGTGTGTGTCTTTTTGAGACAGGGTCTCGCTATCCAGTTCAAGCTGACCTTGAGCTCACTTCACAGCCCAGGCTGGTCTCGAACTCCCAACGATTCTCCTGCCTCGGCCTCCCAAGTGCTGGGATTACAAGCATGCGCCACCATGCCCAACTTAAAATGGTGAACTTTACCACCGTAAAAAAAAAACTGAAAAATAAAACACTTGTAATTTTTGACTTACAAGAAATCTTACAAACAGAAATGTACATCTATTATTAAAACATTTTTGAAAGAACCAACCCCCCTCATGAATCAAAGAATCAAGTAGTCAGTGCTAAGGGAAATAATTAAGCTGTGATCCAAACCTAATAGCACCATAAAAAAGCACTTTTGAGGTATTCCACAATACCTGAAATGCAAATTTAGTTATTACAACAGTCTAACAAGCTAAATCCTTTTCAGATTGATTTTTAAACATGAAAAAATGATTATGGAAATACATCCTGTACAATTACTTTCTGTGGATGTTATTTTAAAGCCAAGATCTTAAAATGTATTCATTATTCTAAAATACTATTTAAAAGCTTCACATTTGAATAGCAAAATGATACACTGCTTGAGATAAAAACCGTCTTTTTAGAATAAATGAGCTGCATATGGCCTTTTCCATTTTATAACTTACCAGGCGAACACTTCTTAGAAATAGCAACACTCCAGCTACGGCCATCCCAGTGCTGACGTTCTACAGAAACAGATTGAATGATTAACTGTCACCCCTTATCCCTAATGATACTGAAGTATTAATTAGAAGGGGAGGAAGATTCTCTCCCCTATTTCAAACAGTATAAATAATAGATATCATTCAAATGATGACTCACTTCTTCCTAAAACTTCGTCCACCTACTTATTAATCTCTTGGTCGTTTCTGGCCTGGCATGCACAGTAATTTGATTATATTACTCTAACCTATGAGTTCTTGAACGCACAAATGGTCTAGCATTCCCTGTACAGTGCCCACAAAAATGAGCATAAACTTGCATCCAGGTTGAGAATTTGCTAGAAAACCTTAATAGTACAATGCTAAAATATAGCATCTTGACAAACATGTGGATAAATGAATGCAGAAAACAAAGCGATACTTTAAAATTGCTTTCTTTAAACTAAGCACTTAAAGCATCTTGACAACTATACGTGGGTGAATGCATTGGGGAAACAGCGATATTTTAAAAGTGCTTTCTTTAAAATAAAGACCCAAATAAAATTAAGCATACCCGCACTCCCTCAGAAACAGCGGTAATCTAACATACTTTCTTGCGATAACTACCACTAGGTACGTAAAAGCTTGAAAATAAAACGCTGGGGTCCATTTTTTTGAATTCTGTGGTTGGGTTTTCAAATAACACGCCCGTGCGCTGCAGACCCCGCTTCCTCCCACACTCTTCTCGGGGCTTTCCGGGAGGGCGCTCGGTGCACCACCGCGCTCCGCCTCCAGCCCTCGGACCAGTTTTTAATGTCAAGGAACCCACGCGCCGACTCTGAATTTGCAGAAACGAGGCCAGTTCAGCTCACACACGCACGTGCACGGGCCCCCGCCCGGCGCTCTGCGGGCATCCCGCATTCCGTGGGCAGGCACCGCCCGAGGGCTCCGGAGGCGAGCCAGGCGCCCCGACCCTGCTGCTCGGCGAACAGCCTCAGCGAGCTCGACTCGCTCAGCTCGGGGATTCGCACGAGTCAGTCGGGTCCACAAAGCCTAGTTCCCGCCCTTTGGCCGCTCAGCCCCGGCGGCCCCGCCCACCCCCGCTCGCATTCGCTCAGCCGGCGCCGGGCCCCGCCTCCCCGCTCGGGGCTGCGCTCCCGCGGCCGCGCTCCCGCCCGAGCAACCGCCTCCCCGTCCGAGGCTGTGCTCCTGCCTGAGCTGCCGCCTCGCTGCAGGGACACGCGCCCACCGGCCGGGGGTCTGAGGGACGCCCGCCTCGGCCCCGCGCCCGCGCGGCGGATAGCGCTCCAACCGCTGGCGGCTCCTCCCGCTACTCGCCGGCGCGCGTCCCTCCCTCAGCCCTGCGGCCTCTCCGCCCGCCTCGCCGGAGCCAGGCCGGGTCCCCCGCCGCGCAGGCGCCGCGACCACCCTTCTCCGCGCCGCCGCCGCCGCCACAGCCCGCGCCTGTGGTACCTGGACGAGGCGCAAGTGCTCGTCCGCCCATTGCGAGACCCGCGTCACCAAGTTGGGGGCCGCTCGGCCCCGCGTGGGCGGCGACGCGGAGCTCCCGGGCAGCCCCGCCATGTTGGCTGTTTCTCACGAGGGCGCGCCGCGTCCCCGGGCGGCCGGCAGGGGGCGCGCGTGCTCGGCGGCAGCGGAGCCGCAACCTCGCGGGCGATGGTCCCCGATCTGGCAATTTCTGAGACTCACTGGATATAATGCCTGTGTAACCTCAGTAAGAACAGCGTGCACAGAAAAACCACTTTTAAATAGCCGTCCTGCCCTTTAACTTCCCATGAACATAGCTTGTGTTTGTAATACTCTTTCATCGGAGCTTTGGTAGTAACTTGAGGGAACTGACGTATTTCTAAAACAAAAACAAAAAACCAATTCACTGAATATTAATGTGAATGTTCCCAAAATCTCTGAAAGGAAGAAGGAAGAAAGGAAAGGAAGAAAGCAAGAAAGAGACGAGAAAGAGAAAGATTGGCTCGGAGGTGTCGCTCAGCGGCAGAGCACTTCTCGCATGCACATGGCCCCGAGTTGGATCCCCAGCACCACAGAAAAGAATTTTAAAAGTTGGATATTTAATGAGAAGCCCTTACAAACTCATCCAGTTTTCTACTCTTGGTTCCCAGTTTATATTAGATAGTCACTCTGCTTTTCTTACACGCTCTCACATTCAGGATCAGCAGATGAGACCGCAAGTTCTTGCACTTGGGGCTGTTATCTCCTTCGCCTCTTCAGGACTGTCAGGAATGCTCAAGGCTTCCACCCTGACATCTCCTGGTCACGCCCCCTCATTCATGCATGAAGATTTTATACCTGAATCAAAGGCTTTTCCTTTACCTTAATTCCTGTCATTTTTTTTAAAAAAATAGACTGGGAATTGAACCCCAGGCTTCCTGTTGTGCTTTGGAGCTTATTGCAAGGTGAACAATATAATACAGGACACATATTTTATAAAATTATAATAGTCATTCAAAGAATCACAGGAGAGTGCAGGAAATCTGTCCAAACACTATAGACGAAAGAATCCAGCTGAGGGCTTGGATCCCACAGAAATGTCCTACATGAGTCCAGCTGAAGACGTAGAGCTCATAACAATGCCTCCCACAAGTCCAACTGGAGGCCCAGAGCCCACGACAATGTCTCATGCAGGTCTGTTTCACAGATCTGCGCTGGAAGGCCCAAAGATCAGTGGTGGAATCTAAAAAGTCTACCAGAGCAGGATGAAGGATCTGTGCTAGCAGGCTGAGGGATCTGCACTGGAGTCAGGAAGCAAGCAGCACTCAAGATAAGAACCAGCGCTACCCCAAAAAGTACCACAGTCATCCTCAGCAACAATGAGGTCCCAAACTCCTCCAGTGATCAGGACAGCTGAGTTCCCATCAAGAAAGCTAATACAACAAGCTTCTTGAGGAAACTGGCCCTGCGCCATCTTCCCCTCTGGAGTTAAGAAGCAAGGCTCAGAGTGAGGACCACAGCTCCCCCAAAGTGAACTGAAGCAATTCTCCACAACAAGGTCCCAAGCTCCTTAGAGGATGGAAACAGTGAAGCTCATCAGGAAAGCCAGTATGGCAAACTCCTCCCAGAAAACCGGCAGCTCCTTACAGCTTCTCTCCACTTCCAACACGCTCCCAACAGCCTTCCTCCTTCTCCCATTCTACCTCTTATGCTGCTGGCAAAAGTCCCCAGGTGGGCCTCCCACACCCAGAACCACGCTTACTCAGTTGAGCTGGGAGTTATAAGTTGCCCACCAGTTGTCAGTCCACCACACTTGTGCATGTGAGGCAAGGACTCTACCACTGCACTACAATGCCAGCCCTCCCCGTGTCACTCTTCTGATTTCTCAGGTGTGTGTCTCCTGTGTAATCATAACCTTTTCTTCCCCTCCCTTCAAGGAGCCATTCCCAGGGGCACACTAGATCTTACCTTCAGTAGCCCAAAGCCCTCTCTCCCACCACAACCTCTGGTTTTCCTGGCGCACCTGTGAAAATACTTCTCCTAACAATTCTTAGATCACTGAGATTCCTGTCCATTCAACCACCATGACCAACATCTCAGCATCCCTTAGACTTCAGTTCTATCTTTTCAGCTCAGACTCCACAATGTAACATTTTTTTTTCTTCTTTTTTTCTTTTTTGGCGGTACTGGGGATTGAACTCAGGACCCTGCGCTTGCTACGCAGGCGCTTATGCCACTGATCTATATCCCCAGCTCCGAATTTGAGCTATTCTTTTTTTTTTTTTTTCGGTACTGGGGATCGAACTCAGGACCCTGCGCTTGCTAGGCAAGCGGTTATTCCACTGAGCTATATCCCCAGCCCTATGACAATGTAACATTATAATCACTCCCTTGAAAATATTTTTAAGGGCCGGGGATATCGCTCAGTGGTGTAATGCCTGCCTGGCAAATGCAAGGTCCTGAGTTCAATTCCTGGTACAAAAACAATTGTTTTTTAACTCCCATTCCCTTTTGCCTCCTTTGTACTTGTTGGCAAACCACAAATATTTGATTATACCTGATCACCACCACACAGTTGGAGTACTCTCTGGTGAGCTCTTTGGCTTTTTGAAAAAGAAGCTGGCAACCCAAGGCTTCATATAGTCTCCCTGTCTTGAAATTACACTTGGCAGCCTGCTGTTTTGGTATATAATATGTATGTCTTGAGGCAGAGGTAACATGCTTCCAGTTTACTACCACTGTTTTAATGGCTCTCCATTGTACTTTAATAATATCAAAAGTTTTAGTCTCAGCTGGTTGCAGTGGTACATGCCTATATCCCAGGTGGGTGACCAGTTAGCGATCAGCCTGGGGATTTAGCAAGATTCAAAATCGCTAATAAGGGGTGGGGATGTAGTTCAGTGGTAGACCATTCCTATGTTGTGTCCCAGGCACTGTAAAAACAAAGCAAAACAAAAACTTAAACTCACATATTTTCCCCCAGGATCTATGTCTCCAAACTCATTTTTCCTCCTCCCTGCTCCACTCATTGTGCCACAACCACACTGACTCTGTTCTTCCTGCCCGACAAGCTCTTCCTTGCCTTAGGCTCTTTGTCCTTACCACTCCTCTACCTAGATCTCTTTATCTCCTTATTGCCAGTCCCAGGACACCACTACCACCACCAAGCTGGCTCATTATCTTTCAGGTCTCACCACAAACACCAAACACTCTTTCAAGTAGTTTCTTGCCTCACACAGCACACAATTTAATTCGTAACCCTAGGACTGTGACCTTTAATTATGATGTGTCAACTTGAATGGGGAAACACCTAGCAGATTAGTAAAACACAGTTCTGGGTAGTCTGTGGTGTGTCTCCAGGTTTACCAGCAAACAAAGGGGGAAAAACTAAGCTGACTCTGAGTGGTGCAATCCAATAGGCTTGTACCCTGGGTGGGGTAAAAGGGAAAGAGGAAATTCATGCAGGTGTTTGAAAAGCTGCATTCGGCTTGGGTGGGTGTCTCTTTTTGTGGGTAGTTAGGGGTAGGGGTACTGGGGATTGAGCACAGGGACTTCATGGTGAGTTACATCCCCAGGCTTTTAAATTTAATTTTAAGGTAGTGTCTCCCTCAGTCACTAAGCTGCTTGGGCTGGTCTCATTTTTGTAATCTTCCCACCACACCCAGTTGTGGTGTGTCTTTTGTTATTGCCAGCGTGCACGGATGGCAGACTCCAGTTTCTCCAGACTTTCAACACTTGCAGTAGCAACTCCAGGAGCTTCTAGGCCTTCAGTACCAGACTGCTGCTATATTCTTGATCTCTCTCATTCTGCAGCTTCCAGCTTCTTGGACTGAGCATTGTGGATTTTCTGTCTCTGATCTTATGAACCTCCCTAATTATAAATCCCCTTGCAATACACACCGATAGACCTTTTTATTCCCTCTCCCTTTCCTGCAGGAAAGGACCCATGTCCCTTTACTGTATCTAAATAGTTAGGGCGAACATAGTTCCCAATGCAGAGAGACTCTTGTTAAGCATTCTTCCATTCTCTCCATTGCAAAAGCTCTCCCTATCCTCCCACCTCTCCTTTTTTTTTTTTTTTTTTTTTTTTTTGGTGGTACTGGGGATCAAACTCAGGACCCTGCGCTTGCTAGGCAGGTGCTTATTCCACTGAGCTATATCCCCAGCCCCCTCCCACCTCTTCTAAGGTCCATCCATCTCCATCCTCATCCCATTCCCTTCCTTTTTCTTGTAGACAAATTTAATCCTGCAGCCACTGGGAGAGCAGAACTAGTAACATGACTCCATATGCAGAACTAGAGTAGACAGATATAAATAGATAAATATAAATACAAGATAAATGTGTTCTTTACTTCCACCTCCAGCAACTCTTTTGTTGCCTTCCTATATGTTTCTTATTCTTCCTTCACTAGTGCTAACACACACAATACATAGTACCTTTCCAATGAAACCTGCTAAAAACTCATCCCCATCCCAGGCCAACTAAGAGGCTGCTTTCTGTCAGGAGCTCACTTCTGCGGCACAGTCAGCAGGAGGCACTATGACAAGGTCACATGGTCAAGAACGTGGCAACTTGATTTCAAGGGGAAAAGCTGGAGCTGTTTTGCTCAGCCTGGGACTCTGAGCATAGGGTTTAGAAGAGGGTATGACACTCACATAGAAGATAAAATCTCTCCACGGCATACTCCTGAGCAAAATAAGTCTTTCCTGAAATCTCTCACTGCCTTTTCTCGGCTCAGTGACTCTCAAAAGACGAAAGATATGTAAAAGAATTTCTGTTCCTTCTATAATGTACACTCTACAGAAAATATAATAACTTTGTTAAATCAAATTAAGGTACAACACTATAAGAAATTCACCAATATAACAAAGATAATGTAGAGATATATTACTGCAATGTGATTATATGTCATCAATTTCAGACTGAAATAATTTTATAGGATTATATTGTTTATAGTCCATGGCTTTGCCATTCCACTTTGCTAAGTAACAAGCCTGATTTGGAAAATTCTGAAATGTTGCCACCTTGAGGTTGTCTCAACATAACTCTTACAGCTTGCTCTCACTCACCACAAGAGCTTACACAGCTTACTCTCACTTCAGGGCAATAATCTGACGCTGAAGTCTAAGTAAGGAATTTCTAACAGCTTATTACAAATATCTGAAAGATATTAACATATATCCCATATTTTAGCCTTTATAATAGGCATGTTTATTTTAGTGAATTCTTTCTTTATTAAGCTTGTTGGTACAATTTAGATATACACAATGATGACATTCATTATAGGGAATTTGTACTGGTGCATGATATATCTGGATTCCTTTTCCCCCCATTCCTCTCCTCTCCCCACTTCAACTCCTTTCCCCTCCTTATTTACAAAGCTTTGTTTCCACTTTACCCTTCTTTTCTCATCTTTTTCTTTTTCCTTCTTTCCTTTCCCCTACCCTGACCCTAGTTCCTCTTTCCTTTTGAACAACTTCTTCCTATTTCACAATATACATTATACATTTTGATTCTTATTTATAATTTTATTATCTCACACAAGAGAGAGAATGCAATATTAACATCATATGTGTTTCTGATTTATTTCCCTTGTAAGAATGATCCTAAGGTGCATCCACTTACCTAGAAATGTCTCACGTTTATCCTTCTGTATGGCACAGTAGTACTCCATTGTCTAACAAAAACCCTCATCTTTTTCATCCATTCATCAGTGGATGGGCATTTGGGCTGTTTCCAAGATTTGGCTCTTATAGACCGTGCCACTATAAACAGGTGTGCATATATTTTATGGTATGATTTTATTCATTTGAAAAGATAACAAGAAGGGGTATAGTTGGGTCAAATGGGACCATTAGTCTTAATTTTTTGAGGAATCTCCACACTGATTTCCCCAGTGGTTGTACCAGTCTACACTCCCAACAACAGTGGAGGGTTCCCTTTTCCCCACAGCCCAGCCAGAATTTGTTACTGGTTGACTTCTTGATGAGAGCCATTGTTTCCAGGGTGAGATGGAATCTCAGTGTTGTTTTAATTTGCATCTCTCGAGTGACCTGTGATGAACATTTTAAAAATATATTTATTTGTGTTTGTACTTCTTCATCTGAGAAGTGTGCATCTATCTCAGGTGCCCATTTTGGGAATGGATCTTTAAATTTGGTGGGGGACCTGATTGTTTTCAATTCTTTGTATGTTCTAGATATTAGTCCTTTATCTATGGAACAACTACTTAAAAAATTTTTCCCACTCTGTGGCTTGTTTTTTCACTCTACTGGTGTTCACTGTGCAAAAACTTGTTACTAGGATGTGTTGGTCTATGATCTGTTTCCGTCCAGGATGAGCAGGTCCCAAGAACGAGGTACCCATGCATGAATAAGAAAGTGAGAGGAAAAAGAAATACAGGAGAGACAATACTACTGGCATCAGGGAGCTCACAGCCTCTTGGACTGCAGCACCAAATATCAATCTCAGTCACCTTTTATTGAGAAAGAACCAAGGGTGTAGCTAGTACAAATGGGTGGATACCAAATGTTTTAGCAAGGATAATTAAAGGATTATCCTTCTCCACATGTAATCCAACACACGCCTATAATCCCAGTACTCAAGGGGCTCAGACAAGAGGATTATAAATTCAAGGCTAATCCAGGCTGTAAAGTGAAGCCTTATCTTAAGAAACTCTAACAAATAACAAATCATCATGTCCTCAATGCATTCTAATCAAAGAATGTCCTTCACAAGGGTGAGATCCCAGTTGTTGATTCTTTTTTAGTGAATTCTTATTGGCTAAAAACAGAGATGCTTTTGTTTCAAATAAAAGAGGTGGTACTACCACTATTTATGTGTAGGATAGGAATAAGAGAGAAACAAACCTCACAAAAATATCATACTAGGAATCTTAGTGTAATAGGGACTCGGTCACTAGAAAATGGCCAAATGAGGCACCAAGCATCTTGTCATCAGGAATTTATGACTTTGTGTTAATGTTTTCCTACCAACATGACCTTGTTTTTCTCTTCATGTTTAGATTTTGCTTCTTTCTTTCCTTCCCACTGCAAAATTGGCTCCCTTTCCTTCATCCCTACTACTAGGATGCCCATATAATTTAAGATCAAAACTAGGACTATTTTGAGCGTGAAAAGAGATGTTCTGAAAAAAACCATAGAACATCTACTAACTTCACTGAGAAACTGGATGTGGTAGCACACACTTGTAATCCCAGCAATCCGGGAAGCAGAGGCAGGAGGATCACATGTTTCAGCCTGGTCTGAGCAACTTAGTGATTTAGTGAGATCCTGTCTCAGAAAATAAAAAAGAGCTGGGGATGTAGCTCAGAGTGAAGACCCTGTGTTCAGTCCCTAGTACTACAGAAATAATAACAATAATTTCTCTGTAGCCACCAGCATGTCTGTTTTAGACAATCAGGAAACATGGCCACCCTGTCATCTACCTCACAGGTTATGTCTACTACAGTTTCTGCTTCCTTGGAACCTTGGTGCACCCAGTATGGCACAGCCTCAGGAGCCAATCCCATAAATGAAGTAAGTTTCTAGTAACCCGAGTGGAGACATATTGAAACTTCAAAGGGAGATAATACCTTCTTTGCATATAAAATTAGAGGATTCAACTTGCACACACCAACAGAGACTGAGAAATCACTTTTGGAAGTGAATCCTATGACACTGGACCAAGGAAGCAGAACACAAAACTACATGACATGTTAGGAAGACACTACTGGAGCCATCCCTCCCACTGGAGAGAGATGGTTCTCAAGCCCACAGTAATTGAGGTGAAAATACTAGAACCACTTTGTTGGAGTACTAACAGCTCAAAAAAAAGGTTGGAATATTAGAATGAAGTTACTACACAAAGCCAGATTATCCTCCATCTAAATATGGAAAGAAAAAAAGGAATACTCCCATCACAAAAGTAATGGGGGGACTTACAGGAAGATGGCAACTGGGTAAGCAGAAGAGAAAGATCCTCCCAGAGGATCACCACCCAGACACTGGAATATAGCAACATGAGAAAGACAAGAAGGAGAGAAATGGGTTCCCTGGACCCAGGAAGGATCTGAAATGAGAACTGAAACCCTCAGAAAGACCAAACAAGACCTCTCCTGGGGGAAAATCTTGGAGGGCTGCCACGGCACAGTTAGAGGAAGAGCAGGGGGAGAAGGAGGAAGTCACTGCTCCATACACACCCTTGGCCTGCTCCTTGATTCCAGCACTTGCAGCTTCAACTTCAGAGGCCCGTGTTCCCGGGAGCCTCCCGACTCAGCCAGGGAGAATAGAGTTCTGAGAGCTGGTGCAAAACTGGAGAGGAAAAAGCGTAGCCCAGAAAAGAGGCAGCAGCAGTCAGGAGGTGTTGTTGAGCCCAGTGTGAGGATGAGAAGTTACAACAGCCACTAAAACAGAATCCCTACTCTGCAGCAACCTTTCTAATCAGTGCCCTGAGGCAAGGTGGCTCAAAGCAACCAGTACACAGCCCACGACACCCAGCTCTACGCCTGCCCCAAGGCTGTGGCCCCCACCTCTCCACTGTATGAGCAACTACCAGCACAGAGCTGCAGAGAGCAGTGGCAGGGACTCTGGGGCCAAAGCAATTCTCAGGGATCCAGCCAAAGAACAAACGGGAACTGCAGCACAACAGTAAGAGAGAGCTGCAGATGGAGGTGGGCCAGATGGCCCCATGCCCTTCTCACTCCAACACCAAGCAGGAAACATGAGCTGAATTACTGGGCTTCAGCTGCCACCCTGAGCTCCCTCTCTGAGCACCTTGAGTCTTTGCAGCCTGAATGCTCAACACGTGTTCCTGACAGCAATGGACTGAGTCCACGGGCTTCAGGACTCACCCTAAACTACTAATATAAGCATCAAGAGGGACTTCATACTGCTTGCATATATGAACCTTGTATGAACCCATAGCAACAAATTACGTGAAAAGCATCAGTCCTGGAGACCAAGAGACAACAACCTACTCTACACAGCAAACCCGAGAAAATCCTCCAGTTCTCTCCTAGAGCTAGTAACTAAACTTAGCACACAACCTGGACTACCACAGTGAGCATGGGTGGGGGAGACCTCACACCACTTGTGCCCAGCATCATAAGTGCACCCAATGCCCAGCTTCAAGGGGCAGGGAGCAGCAGCAATGGAAATTGAGAGGTGGGAGGAGGTGCAGACCTGAAACTAGGGTGCAGACCCAGTCTCTAGCTGGGTGGGGATAGCCTCCAAAGAGTTATGGGCGGCCTTCAGGGAGACACTAGTGGCCTATGAGGGGACCCTGGGGGCCTTGACAGGGAGCTCAGCAGCCTGAGGGGGCAGGGGGTTCCCTCCAGGCTACATGAGAACCCTGAAGACCTGGACCAGGCTCCCAGCAGCACAGTGACAGGGCAGAGCCTGGTGGTCTGCAGGGTGGGGGACCCCATGGACTGGACTGGGGGCCCCCCTGGGAGCGTGGCACCAGGGTGGAGTCTGGCAGTCCGCTGGGGCAACACTGAGGACTTGACTGGGCCTCCAGGTGCACTGTATCAAGGCAGAGCCTAGCAGTTTGCTGGGTAACCCCGCCAACTCAACCGGACCCCTGAGGGCCTTGAGGGCTTGTCAATGGGGGCTTAATCATAGTGGACCTGGTTCCCTGCCTATCTACTGTCTTTGAGGATGGGTGCTTTTCCACCTCTTGACATAGGCATTTGTGTGCACACATGTTTGTTACAGCATAATTTGAAGCAGCCATGTCTCTTCACAATGTGAGAGCCCGAGGGAGTAAATAAAACCAAAAAGTACTGTTATTACCAGAGGGAAGATGACTGATTGGGTGGGAGAACAATGGAGATGAGGGTGGAGAAAACTGATTAATCCAACGTGCTATCATCTGTATAACTGAGTAACAAATAGGAAGATAACATTATGTAACACAGCATCCAGGGCTAATTCCCTACTATCTTCTATATAATTTGGTATTTCCTTTGTTTTTGTGTTAACAATGCGAAGATAACATTATGTAACACAGCATCCAGGGCTAATTCCCTACTATCTATCTTCTCTATAATTTGGTATTTCCTGTATCGTTTTTTGTGTTATTCTGGTTTATATGTCTCCATTCTTTTGTCTTTAAAATTAAAAAAAAAATAATGGGGAAAAAAAGTCATGGGAGGGCTGGGGATATAGCTCAGTGGAATAAGCGCCTACCTAGCAAGCACAGGGTCCTGAGTTCGATCCCCAGTACCGCCAAAAAAAAAAGTCATGGAAATATGTGTGGGTGGACAAATAGGTGTAGATCAAAAGATAAATAGAGAATCCACAAGCAGACCACACAAATAGGTCACACAAATATGATCAGTGGATGTTTTTACAAAGTTATAAAAGAAATTCAGTAGAAGAAAGGTAGCCTTTTAAACTAATGATTCTGGAACAACTGGACATCGCTAGGCAAAAAAAAAAAAAGAAAACGAAATTAGCTTTCAAACTTAATCTCATATATTGTTTTAAAAAACTAACTCAAACTTAGTTCTAGACTAAAAACAAAGTGGATTTTAGACTAAACTATAAAACAAAATAGTAAAGGAGTAAGTGTGAGTTTTAGACTTAACATCACAAATGTGATCCGTAACAGAAAATGAAAGCGAGGCCTGGTGGTACACGCTTGTAACCTCAGCATTTTGAGAGATAGGCAAATCCCAAGTTCAAGTCCCACCTAGGTAACATAATGAGATGTTGTCTCAAAAATAAAAATAAAAGAGTGTGTGTATAGCTCAATGATAGTGTGCTCATGGGTTCCACCCTCTGTACCATACCATACCACACACACACACAAGCAAAAAATGTAGGAATTAGACTTCACTACAATTGTAAACATTAGCCCTCATACCTCTGGTGCACACCTATAATCCCAGCACTCGGGAGGCTGAAACAGGAGGATTGCCATGAGTTCAAGGCCAGCCTGGACTACACGGTAAATTCAAGGCCAGATGAGCTACGTAGCAAGACTCAAAAAATCAAAACAAAACAAATCCTTTAGCTGTTATAAGAGGCAAGGTTTAAAAGGGAGCTCAGGGGGGCTGGGGGTATAGCTCAGTGGCATAAGCGCTTGCCTGGCAAGCGCAGGGTCCTGAGTTCGATCCCCAGTACCGGAAAAAAAAATAAATAAATAAAAGGGATCTCAGTGCCTGGTTCTTGGCTCCTACCCAGGTCCATGTCCTTGTTTCTTTCTGTCACTGAGCCTGCGGAACCTAACTCGGTCACTGCCTTCTGTGTGAATCTCTGGCTTGTGCTTCTCAGTGAGGGCAGGTCCCAAAGGCAATCAGGTTGAAATCCCACCCCAACTGCAGCACCAAGCTCAGCCTCCCCCTGGGGAAAGAGCTAGTGCAGTGGGCCCTGAGAGGTTCCAGTTGGACGTCCAGCCTGCCACTGGTGCTGTACTAGGCTTCTTCTTGTGGAGGCTAGAACCTTTCTCCAAATGGCATGTTTGTGGGGCCTGGGCTATAAGCAGTGTCAGCACTGGGAGGAAGCCATACTTCTTTTTCTACACACCTCTGATACGAGAATTCATCGGACGGGCTTCTCCAAGTTGCCCTGCCACATTTGAGGTTTTGTGCCCCTCATCCCTGTTTGTGAGGCCCTTTGGATGCTGGTGAGCATCTTCAGAACATCTCACAGGCATTGACGCCTCTGGCCAGCCATGAGCAGGGCCCAGTCACACAAGAACTAATACCAAGAATCAACAAACAGGAACACATCACATTTAAGTTACTGCACAGCACAGGAAACAACCGACAGAGTGAAGAGACCACCTACAGAATGGGAAAACATTTTTCCTGGCTACTCCTTGGACAGAGAATTCATATCTAAAATGCATAAAGAGCTAAAAAAATTAGACATCCTCAAATAAAAGACTCTATCAAAAAGAGCTAGTTGAAATGAATAAACACCTGGCAAGAAGCAGTGCAAATGGCCAATAAGTGCATGGAACGATGTTTGGCGTTTTTGGCCGCTACAGGAATGCAAATTAAAAGCACACTGAGGTTCCTTCTTACCCCAGTAAGAATGGCTGTCATCAAGGACTCAAAAAAATAACATATGTTAGCAAGGTTGTGGAGGAAAAGGAGCCCTTCTACATTGGGAACTAATACAACCACTGTGGAAACCAGTATAGAGATTCCTGAAAAAGATTAAACCTAAAAAATCATTTGATTCAGTATTACCTCTCTTGGTATCATCCTGAAAGGGTTAAAGACACCATACTACAGGGATACATGCACACCCATATTTTTAGGTGCACAATTCACAACAGCTAAGTTGTGGAAGCAGCCTATGTGCTTGTCAACAGATGAATGGATAAAGAGAATCCGGTGCATGTATGCATAATGCAGTACTACCCAGCCACCAATGAAGGATAAGCTTGAGTCATTTGTAGGAAAATGAGATCATGAGGTTAAGTAACTTAAACTACAGACTAAAAATTTACCACGGTTCCTCTTATATGACAACCTCAAAGTACAAACAAGTCAAAGAGAAAAGCAAAGGAGAGATGGTAGGAACCAGGATGGAGAGGCTGTGCAGCTGCAAAGAGGCTTTGGGAAAGGAAAAGAGGGGAGGGCGACAGGGGAGGGGAAGGAAAAGTGACAAGGGTGGGACACATGTACGTGTCCGTTCCCGAGATGGATGTGAGTATCAGGCAGTGTAAACAGACACCGACTGGAAAAAAGAAAAGCTACGCAGTGAGGAAATACTGGCAACTCACATTTCTGACAAAAGACTCAAATCTAGAATGCAGAAAGCGCTTTCAAAACCCCATGGTAAAAAAAAAAAAAAGGCCAATTAGAATAAGAACAAAAAACATGAACAGTCAGTTCACTGCAGAGACATACACACAGCAAATAAATATGTGTGACACGTTCAACGTCATTATCCACTAGAGAAACACCAACTACACTGCCTGTGTATCATTAGTGCCCAGTACCCACAGGATATAATAGGGTTCGTCCTTGACACTGAACGACTACGGGATGCATGTGTCCACCATTATAGTATCATACATAGTAGTCTCACTGCCCTAGAAATCCTCTGTGCTCTGTTTATCCCCCCTTCCCATGAATCCCCAGCAACAACAGCTCTCTTTACTGTCGCCTTTGTTTTACCCTTCCAGACCACCATCCAGTTGGAATCGTACAATATGCATCCTCTTTACATTGGCCTCCTTCCCTTAGGAATCTGCATTTAAGGTTTCATGTCTTTTCATGGTTTGATAACTCATTTAGTTTTAATGTCTAACACTTTTCTCTGGGATGAATGTATCACAGTTCCTTTATCTCTCATCTACTAGAGGACACCTAGGTTTTGCCCAAGTTAACAGTTACGAATAAAGTGCTTGTATTAGTCACCTTTCCATCAGTGGGACAAACTACCTGACATGTATGAGATGGGATAGAAAACTATAGCAGATGTTAGATTTTAAAAATGTATAATAGTAAACACACATTGCTATTAATCCTCCTTGTAATACATCCTTCTTGCTTCGAACACACTTATCCCATAGCTCTTGTCAATTTCTGAAGCAGTTCTGGAAGTCTTTAGAGTCTTTACTGATCAAAACGTCAGTGTATGCTGTGTCTGAGTGCCATGCACCAGAACAGCCTAAAAATATTACAGAGTGCCCTATCCACTTTTTTTTACCAGATTTGGCATCATGTGACTTCTGCCTATTCCCCAAAGTCAAAATAATCATAAAAGGGAAATGTTCTGAATTGATCAAGGATATTGAGGTAGCTACAACAGTGACACTCAAAAAGAAGATTTCCAAGCTGGGTGTGGTTGCATATACCTGTAACCCCAGCACTCGGTAGGCTGAGGCAGGAAGATCACTGCAAGTTCCAGGGCAATCTGAATTACACAGTGAGATTCTGTCTCAAAAAAGAACAAAGAAACCAACAGAAAAGCACTTCCAGAATTGCTTCAGCAAGTGGCAGGAACAGTAGGATCCGTGTGTTTGGAGCAAGAGGGACTAGTGAAAATGTGTTTTTTACTGTAATACATTTTTAAAAAATTTAAACATTCATCATATTTTTTCAGTCACCCCTCATACAACTTACAGGATGGTGTATTTTGGCTCGTGAATTTAGAGATTTCAGTCCGGAACCGGCTTCCAGGCAGAAACAGCCTGCTGGAAAGGCATCGTGAGGGACAGTGGCTCAGCTGGTGGCAGCCGGGAAGCAGAGAGCAGGAATGAGCCTGAGAGTGAGTTGGAGCCGGGAACAGGAATCGCCCTTGCAGGTCACAGTCCGTGACTCACCTCCTCTAACCACGCTCGTCCCCGGGGGCCCATCCAGAGCCCTCAGTCACCTGGGAGCCCCATTTCTAAAGACATGAACTTGCGGGGGTTGGATCTTCCCTATAACAGTGCCGTATGCAAGGTTTTATGTCTACATAAATTTTCAACTCATTTGGATAACCAACAAAGTGCGCTACCTTAGGCATTTTTTGTGGGGGAGGGTACTGGTCACTCTGTGGGAAGCCTAAGCGTTCACCGCCTTACATCAGTACAAAGCAAAAAGGCCCTCACCAGACACTGTATGCTAGTGCCTTGATGCTGGACTTCCAGAGCTGTGAGAAATAAATGTCTGTGGTTTTAAATTACTTTGTACTCTTGTTAACGCAGCACAAAGACATTATCGAGCATTTATTTCATAGATTGTGTCTTCTGTGCTGCATTTAACCCAAAGTCATCTAGATCTTTTTCCTGTTATCTTGCGTTTCCTAGTTATCTTTGCATTTCACATTTGGGTGTATGATCCCAATTTTTGTGAAGGGTGTAAGGAAAGTGTCTACAATCTTTTTTTTTGGCATGTCACATGTGTAGTTATCCCAGCAACATTGTTGAAAAGATTATTTTTCTCTATTTCTCTATTTTATTGTTTTTCCTTCTTCTCCACAGATCAACTGACCACATTTATGTAGTTCTGTTTCTGGCCTCTTTATTCTGCTCCTCGTTCTACTTGTCTGCTCTTCCGTCGTACAACCCTGCATTGATTACTTAGTTTGATAGCATGGCTTGTAGTCAGATGAATGTCAGTTCTCTGAATTTGTTCTAGTTCAGAGTGGTTCTGGCTATTTGGTATCCTTTGCCCCTCCAAGTATTCTTTAGGGTTGGTTTGTTGATATGTACAAAATGAGTTCCTGGGATTTTAATTGGGATCACATTGAATTTATAGATCAAGTTAGGAAGAACTGAATTTTGACAATATTTTTTCCATCCATGTATATGGAATATCTTTCCATAGAGGCTTAAATTTATTTTTGTCAAAGTTTTGTGGTTTTCCTCAGATAGATCTTGTCATATTGTTAGATTTGTACCAATACTTTTTAGTTTTGCAAGTTGGTAATAGAAATGATATTGAATTTTTAATTGCACATTCTATTTGTTTGTTGCCAGTATAATGGAAAAGTGATTAACTGTATGTTAACCTTGTATCTTTCAGTCTCACTATAATTGCTTATGAGTTCCTGGGGTTTTTTTGTTGATTCTTCTGGACCTTCCCACATTTTGAAATTGTAATTACTTTCTCCCCGTGAAGCGATGAATGGAAGAAATAGTTAATTAATTAATTAATTTTGTCACGGGGCCTCCCTATGTAGTTCTGGCTGGCTTTGAACTCACTATGTAGCCCAGGCTGGGCTCACACTCAAAGCAACCCTCTTGCCTCAGCCTCCCAAATGCTGGGATTATAGGTGTGCACCACCTGCCTGGCTGAAGGGGTGAATTTAAAGGTTACAAGTGATCTCAGCAGAGTGAAGAGTGGCCTGACGCTGACTGTCAGTACTCTACCCATATCTCTCTGACCTTTCAGCATATACCCAACTGGATTCAAGGGCCAGTGTTTGTGTATATGTCCAAATATTTTCTCTTCCAAAACTATACCTCATATGTGTGGCAGGCCAGATGTTTCAAGGAAATAACAGCACTGAAAATGGCCCTCAAAGGTTGATGCTCCAGTTGGTATTGGATGGAGCAATAATTATAAGGCCCATGTCTTGCACCACTTCAGGGTGGAATTTCTCCCCAGGAGCTCACTGTGGCAGTCAGCTTACCAGTCACCACTGACTGGCTGCCATCCTATGCCTGTGGAGTCTCTCTACCTCCACACTGTTTTTTATGCTCTGCACTTGTGTCTCACGGTCTGCTTTTGGGAGAACCCAAACACAGATGACACTAGACCGCAACAACCTCAAAAGGGTACTGCTGGAATAGATCAGTGAGCTACATCATTACTTTGAAAATTAGAAATAAGACTCTTGCTTTTACCCTGCCTTTTCTTTGCAAACTATATTCCTGATCAGCCAAACTGAGTATTTCTTTTCATAGAGATACTTGAGCTAATAAAAAAAGAATAACAATCTTAGCACTTCAGCATTAAAACCCCTCAAGAATAGGTCTAGGTAATAAGTATCAGCAGTTCCTGAGGTAACAAAATGAAATAGAATCAGACACTATATGTCTCATGATGTAAAAACTTACCACCACCTAAAAAAAAAATTCAGACTGGATCAAACCCTCAAATCAGTGCTTCCACAAGTATGTGTTGAAAGCCAGTGCAGTCAGCATCATTTGGAAGCACATCCAAAGTATAGTTTGTCAGGCTTGATGGCGCACACCTGTAATCCCAACAGGTGACCCTTATGCACATTAATTCCTCAAAAGTATTGCTCTAGCTCCTATCAATTTAGAGAAAACACAAAGAACAGAGGAATGCATGAAACACGCTATGGTGATACAGTTAGAAACAGCATGATTATTTCCTTAAGAAGAGAAGATCCTGGGGGCACCTACAGATTATGAGGCTTACCATCCATTGCAGTGTGGACTGTGAGTCAAATAAAGCACAGCACATTCATAAATTATAAGAAAACGTCAAGGGCTGGGAATACAGCTCAGCAGCACAGTGCCTGCCTGGTAAGCACAAGGTCCTGCATTCGATTCCCACCCTGCCACAAAAAAGAAAAGAAAACATTAAAAAAAAAAATTGAAGGACATTGTCCAGATTTCAAGAGCATCACATACAAAAAATGACTGGAAAATGATTTCAGAGCCATAAAAATCATAGAAGCTAAATGTAATTTGAAACCTTGGTGTGGGCTTCATCCATAGCAAGAATATCAATGGTCCCTCATCAAATGAAATGTGTACTGAAATGGGTACAGTAAATCAAAAAAATATATGAGCATGGATTTTCTAAACCTGAGGGTGTTACACAAGAGAGAGTTCTTGTTCTTTTGGAAATGCACATAGAGTATTAAGGGGCAATTAAGAGATTATAAACAGCTACTCAGTAGGCTGAGGAGAAGAATTGCAAATTCGAGGTCCATCTGGGCAACTTAGCAAGGCCCATCTCAAAGGAAAAGAAAGAAAAGAAAAAAGGAAAAAGAAAAGAAAAGAAAAAAGAAAAGGCTGGGGATGTCGTTCAGCCCTAGGTTCAATCTCAATATTGGGTGTAGGGTACCAAGATTATGAGATTACAGGGGTCTCACATGTAGAAAATATTCGGAATAATTCTGAGAAACATTTCTGAAAAAAATTGTGTGTACATGTATAGATAGATGAGGACAAAATCTGAAGGATGACATAAGATATATAAAACTAGGAAATCTAGGGAGGTACATATGCTCTTCACACTGCTTTTGTTACTGTTTCATAAATTTCTAAATGTTTGCAATGCAGAAAATAATACGGGAAAGGGAGGTTGTAGAAGATACATGCATTGAAGCTGAGCCACGAATTGGGTGACAAAGAATATAATGTTATCTAAAAAAATGTTACCTGGACTTTGCCCTTTGCCTCGGGTAGTCTTTACACTGTTGATAGATCCTGCCTGTTGAGTGTCTTTTACATGGGAGCTTTGGATCATGAACAAAAATCTAACAAATCTATTTATAGTGGAAAGTTTGAGCATCAAATTATCAGCTTAAGCTCCAGGTGGGGTGGAGACTGAGAGGTCAGCTATGTCAAACATCAACTTTTAATTTTTTTTTCCGGAGAATCGAATTCAGGACCTTGCACTTGTCAGGCAGACACTTATGCCACTGAGCTATATCCCAAGCTCAGAGTCAAACATCAAATCTTGATGAAAACGCTGGATGCCGAGGCTTGGCTGAGCTCTCCTGGTTGGCACTAACACATGTGTCTTCTCTCACGTTATTGCTGGAAGGAGAGGGTGTTGTGGGTGACTTGATGGGGAGAGAACAACTGCAATCTCCAATATTAAGCCCCCTGGGACTCTGCCCAGGCATGTTTTCCCTTTGCAGATTTTAACCTGTACCTTTTCCCTGTAATAAACCCCTAAACATGAATACAGTAGCTTTGAGAGAATCTTACAAATCTTTTCAGCAGATGATCACAGGTAAATGTGACCATTTTTTGGTGTCTGAAGTGCAGGTCATCTCGTGGGCTGTTGTGTTTAATTCTGAATGAGTTTGTTTCCTACTTTGTCCACTTTCATATGTTTATGTGTTTTCATGATAAAGTGTTAATTTTTAAACCTATCTTACACAGGTTAATTCAAATACATATGATAATATTGTAGATCAGTGGTTTTGTACAAAAATGATATTGGTATATCAGACTTGTGAAGTTTTGTTCTCCAAAACTACACATCTAAATAATGTTATGTATATGACTATAGCAATCCATGTGCTTGAAAGGCATTAAATACAACTCATAAGTCATTACTCCTATGTTTTCTTGAGTGGGAAATGGCTAGTTATTACTACTCCAGATAAAAATAAGTCACTACTCTCACATTTTCTTGAGTGGGAAATACCTAGTCCTTCAGAGATTAGAAGTAACCAGTTACACTTTTAGGTGAGTATCTTAGCTCTAGAATGTCTATTTCCCTAGCATCTCTTGCTTTCATACCTTTGTGCCATAACTACAGGGTCACAGAGCCATGGCAATTCTCCCCACCACTACTATGACTTCTGTTTTGAGAGCCCAAGGACTGCTGGGAAATTAGAAAATTGCTGACTAGTCCCATTTCAAAATTATGGTACCTGAACTCTAGACTTTGCCTTGATTCATTTCCAATTGATTTCTTACCACTTATTCCTATCTCAAATCTTTTCTGCCGTCTCAGTTGACTCTTCAATTTTCTTACCCCTCAGTTTCTTTTTGACTTTTTACTCATATATAAACACCTAGCAAAAAATTAATTTCCACCTCACTCACCTCTACATTGACATTTGCTTAAATTTTCTCCCATATCTACTCTCCAGGTTAAGAGGATGTTGTCTCTTCCAGTTAAAACTCTTATCCTTGACAAACCCTTACCTTCAACAAATGACCACTCTGAAGAGGAAAAGTATTTCAAGTATAAGACACAGCATAAGCCTAGAACAAAAACAGCAAATTTGAATATTGTCCCAAGACTCAGAACTCCAACTATTCTGTGAGGAATCTTGTAATTGCTTGGGAGTTGACTGAGACGGAGGAAAAGAGAACACTGTTGTGCTGTGCGTTGGGACTGCTGAGTCAGAAATGGGAGCAGAGCACTGGCAGTTTAGTGGTTTAACAGTGTAGACCTTAGTTTGAACTGACCCTGCTACTCACTAAGAGTCCCTCAGACTCACTAAGAGGACTCACTAAGAGTCCCTTACCTTCTCGGTGTCTCTATTTGTTCTTCTGTAAAATAGAATTTCAGTGGTACCTTTTATGAGAATGGATCCTCGTGAACATGAAGTAAAATAATTTACATGTTTAGAGCAGTGTCTGTAATAAACGAAGTCTTAAATGAGAGTTGGCTGTAATCATTATTAATATTTGAGGAACATGTAATGATTTAACCCTAGACAGTCATGGTTCTAGCAACCCCAAGGCAGAGCCTTTCTTTGTATTCTTGTATTTTTAAACTACCGTGTGTTGCTGGGGACACAGGAGTGATTGAAAGTCTACTGCTAATTTTAAAGAAGGAATGCCCACAGAGCATTGTTTTGAATTTGGAGGGTGATATGAACAGTGCTCCTCAAATCTGAAATCCTCTCTCTCCCTCACAGTACTGGGGATGGAACCTGTGGTCCTCTGCACTGAGCTACACTCCAAACCTCTGGCTGGGCTCAAACTTGTAGCTCTCCAAATTCAGCCTCCCGTGGAGCTAGGATCACAGGCGTGAGCCACAGGGCTGAGCTTGGAAGCCTACTTACTGCAGCTGGTGTATAGAATATGCGGTGGACAGAGGAGCTCATATACTGTGTTTGCATTTTGGAAGAACTCTGTAAAACTCGTAGTGAAGGGTACTGGGAGACGTGAGCTGGGAGAACTGAGAAGAGGAAGAGCTAGCTGAAGACTGTCACACAACCCTAGCCTGGAAGGCGGTGAGCAAAATACTTTGACACTGGCTATGAAGAGCTTGTCTTATATAATAAAACTCTTAACTTTGATTCTATTTTTAACAGCACAGAAACAGTGAAGAGTGGATGATTTGTTTATACTAATAAACACTACATATTTTCAAGGGATATTACCTTCATTATTCTAGCTTCACAATTTTGCCCTTTTCTCTTCAGCACTCTTCCTCATATTATTTCCCTGGCTCACTCTTTGAATTTAAAAGAATGCTCATCTCAACTTCCTAGAAAAAATGTTTTAAACAAGTCCCTAGTCATAGTCATCTCATCATCATCTAATTAAAATGAACTTACCTGTCAAAGCCACTCCTCCAGCCACATGTCCTGTAATCACCTACATTCACAAGCACATGTCCTTCACTATTACCCACAACCATTGTCCAGCTGACCATCACAATCTCTGGAATGCGTATCTTCTTTTCTTTTCCAATGCTACCATCTCAGTTACTTTTCTCATTGTAGAGACAAAATACCCAATACACAAAGATAAAGGAGAAAAAGTTTACTTTGCTCACAGTTTGTAAGGGTTTCAGTTCATAATTGGTTGGCACCAAGGCAGGGTGCCATGGCAGAGGGGCATCGCAGAGGAGAAACAGTTTACACCAGGCAAGAGGCACAAGGCAGCAAACTCCAAGTGAGCAACAAGTAACAAGCAGCAACCCTCTTTCTGTCCCTTGTATATTATCCAAGGTGCCTGGAGCCACTCACACCCGGGGAGCACCCTTCATCCTCAGAACTATGCCAAACCACTCAGTGAGATAATTTAGTAACCACCCACCACCGATCCCAGCATCACACACTCCAAATACAGCTACCTCCAAAAAGCCCCACCTATGACTGCATGAGGGTTTTTTGTTGTTGTTGTTCTTTTTTCTTTGGCGGTACCGGGGATTGAACTCAGGATCCTGCGCCTGCTAGGCAGGCGCTTATTCCACTGAGCTATATCCCCAGCCCCTGCATGAGGTTTTTGAGGGCCATCTAGACACAAGCCACAACAGCTACTATTTGAGTTTAGTCTCTGTTTACTGTAAAGGTTTTCTAGCTGACCTTCCTGCTTCCAATTTCATTTCATTAGAACTGGCAGTACAGCCTACTTATGCATGAACTGATAAAAGAAATATAGTATAATACACAATTGAATATTACTCAGACACAGATAAAATCATGTCACATGCAGTAAAAAGAATGGCACTGGATGATATTATGTTAAGTGAAATTAGCCAGACACAGAAAGACAAGTACTACACATTCTCTCCTTTATATAGATTTTTTTTAAGTTTATTTGAATGTAGAATAGTGGGGTTTGGGAAGGCTGAGGCGGAGAGAGGGAGAATGGATTTGATCGGTGCGTGCTGTATACATTGGAGTATCACACTGAATCCCTTTAATATGTACAGTTAATAGATGTTAGTCAAAAATAAAGGGAGAAGTTGATTTTTAAAAAGTCATCATAAATAAATCAGTACTTATAAGCTACCAAATTTTAGTTTTTGCATATTGATCACATCCCATGGATAAGGCACTCTCTCATTTATGGCAGTTATTGGATAAGGAATAGAAAAAATTGAGTTAGGAGCTGGGCAGCTTGGTGAATACCTACAGTCCCAGCACTCTAGAAGGCTGAGGCAGGAGGACTGTAAGTTCAAGGCCAAGTGGGGCAGCTTGGTGAGTTAGTGAGACGCTGTCTCAAAATAAAAAATTAAATAAAGGGTTGGGAATACAGCATGCAAAGGCCTTGGGTTCAAACCCCAGTATGGGGTCGGGAGAGAGTTAGGACTAGAAAGAAATTAGTTAAAAAACAAAACTCCCAGGCCTTTCCTTATCACAAGTTATTAACATGCTAATTAAAAGCTTGGCTCCTGGCATTTTCCTTTTGCCCCCATGAGCCCACTCACTCCTGGCACACTAGCACTGTAATAAACTGCCACAGCTTTCTTACCATTGTGTGCTATGTCCAGTTCTTTGTTCATCACGTACAAGAACCCGGAAGCACATCCTGAGACCCCAAAACCCACCATAACATCTTGGCAAGCCCAGCCAGAAGGGAAGAGCCCTCTGGGAAACTTCTTTTCTCTGTTCGGGTCAGAGAGTTGAGAGCCACTAGAGCACTTACTGCTGGAGGACTCCCATGAGTCCCGTGAGTCTGGTTCTGGGACAAAGCGTTTCTTTGCATCCTGCAGGTCTATGTTCCTTGTCTCTGCATCCTTCCTCTTCTCCTCCCACGAATCTCTGCCACTCAGGGATTCCTTTTCATCAGCTAGAATCTTCTGAGCTCCCAGAAAAATGAATGCTTACACGTAACAGGTGCTGAAGATCAAGAGGCTCTTGCTTCCTCTAATCGGAATTGGAAAGAAGTGTCAAGGCACTCTCCAGGATATGTATGGGCCTCACCAGGCATTCTTCTAGGTCAGCACCATGCCCTGTCTACTGGGTTAAATGGTACTTTGCAAATGTAGTCATTAAGGGAGGCAAAAGTAAGGATGGAACCCCATCTGGTATCTCAAGCAAAGTTTCTCACACACACTTGGTATGGGAGACCTAATCCTGAGACACAGTGGAGAGGACCAATGTCTGGGTCATTCCAGAGGAAGCCGTCCCCACAAGCACGCACACCTTTGGGTCCTAAACAATCCTTGACTGAGTAAGATCCTCTAAACTGCTCTTTCGGGCCTCTGTCTCGTTCTTCCCGCCCCTCAATTTGAAAAAGCCAAAGTGCTCGATCCTTTTCCCCTCCCTTAAAACACTCCCTTGTTTTTTCTTTGCAGAAATTTTACCTGTCAGGAAACTCATATCCTTTGTAATTTTCTGTGATGTTGCTTAGTGGGATGTGTCTCCGGGCCAGTACTGGTATTACATTGTTTAAATGGCTCCAGAGGCCTGTCCATGTTTTCTGGTCTCTTCCCTCAGGGACTTATCCTATCCTGACCCCTTAAACAGTCACCTTCTGGGCTCCTCACCCATTATATTTCAGCGCTCTGCAGGGGAACAAGCTCCACTTGCCCTACTGGTGATCACAGGGGACAAAACTTACTGGAACTCAGAATTCCTGGATTTTGAAGTGGGTCATACTGATGACCGTCTGTTGAATGCCTCTCCTCTATTGGAGACCAAAGGGCACCTATGCAGGGAACTATTGCAAACTGAAGGGAAAGGCAAGAAAAGATTATCAGACTTTCATAGAGGTGTCTCAGGGGAAATAATGATTTCCCTTTTAGCATTTGTGGCTAACTCAGTTTTTACTGCCCCTCCTTAGGACAGGCATACTATGACACTGGGTGATCCTGTAATTGGCTAAGGGCATCCACCCAGTATTGGCACCACAGCCCTGGACAGGGGTCCAAGGAGATGAGTTGTGGCCCAAGAGGAAAACCCAGAAGTCCAAAGGCAGTGTCTCTGGTACCACATAAGGCCGGAGACATCTGGCCCCAAAATCCCAAGAAGTTCAGGTAGCCAATAACGCTAAAAGAAACTGGGCAACCCCAGGCCCCAAAAGATCAGAGACTGACCTTGAGACAACATATAGGCTCCCCAAACTCTTACCCTAACTAACTCTAGCTCTAGCTCTAATTCTTACTCTAACTCTACCTCTTACTCCAGCTCTAACTCTTAACTCTGACTCTCATTCTTCCCACAGACCTATCACGGGGAACGCTTCATCCATTCTACCTTGCCCCTCGCTTGAATACGTCCTTAGAATGGTCAGAAATCCACCACATCCAATCTGTCATGGGCCTGTACCAAACACCTGATCTACCAACCCTGCTCACGTTGATCCTTCCTCAACCGATGCCACTGAGGACCTCCTCTTGTCAGCCCCTCCCCACAATAGGCTGCTCCTTACTGATCTGCACCATCAGTGTCCCCCTAAGTCAACCTCCTGAGCCCACCCCATACTGAGTTCACTTAGCATGAGGCCCTGCACTCAGGAAACTCAACATTTAAACCTGCCACCATCCTATCCCTTTAAAAAGTGGCTGGTACAGACAGTACAGCACAAGTTCAGGTTTCTTTGTCAGTCAAAGATAGCCGATAATGCTAAAAGAAACTGGGCAATGTATCCGAAGACCCTAGAAGTTTGCTGACAGATCTCATACCCTGATGATGGCTTTTGATCTGACCTGGTGAGATGTCCTGTTTATAGTTTCTTGCTGCACAAGGAGAGAAGATCCTAAAAGCTGCAAGACAGACCAATGAAGAGGCCTTTGCCACCATGCCCAAGGGTAACCAGTTCACTGAGGTGCTATTTGGGGCCAAGAAAGAGTCAAGTGGAACTATAACATTGGGGCTGGAGAACCCACATGGAGGTTATATTTCTAAGCAATGTTAGAGGGCATGTATAAGCACATGCCTAAGCTTGTAAATTATGACAAGTTCAGGACTATCAGTCAGGGCTCTGATGACAATCTGGCTGCTTTCCAACAACAGTTTGAAGAGACTCTCTGAAAATATACTAATTTAGACCCAGACTCTAGAGAGGACAAAATTATCCTAGGCCAGTGTTTTATTAGCCAGTCAGGAAAAAACTCCAATAGGGCTCACAAATGAGGATGAGTCAGTTGGTTGATTTGGCTTTCACAATCTTTACCAACCAGACTGAGAGGAAGACAAACAGGAATTGAGTAAGGAGAAAAGGCAGAGTGAAGTCATGCTGGCCCACACGGATCAGGCTCGTGACAGAGATGGCAACACCACGGGGAACATGGGTAAACCAAAGGGCAATGGAGGCAAGACTGAGAGCTTCAAGTGCAAGCAACGGGCATTGGGCAAAAGAGTGGTCTCAAAGGCCACTAAGTCCTTGCTGAGCCTGTCTAGGTACAGGTGAGAGCCCTTGGCACTGGAGGAGGGATTGTCCTTACTCCCGGAAGTGGACAAAGTCATCTGTCACCAGGGTGGCCAGGGAAGAACACCAGACAGTGACTTACAGTGCCTGTGGCAACCCATTTGGCCCTTGAGGAAGGACATCCCCATCACCTTGGAAGAGCCTCAGGTATCTATGGATATTGCAGGTTAAACAAATTATTTTCTTTTTATATACTCATTCCTAAGCTCCTGATGGTGTGACCAAAACATTGCCCAAAATTACATTAGCCTCACCAACATGAAGGACTGGCCACTGAAAGGGAGAGCAAGCACAAGGTTCACTGATGGCAGCAATTTTGTAAAAGATGGAATTAGGAGGATTGGGTATGCCATAGTCAGCCTAACCTAGGTCACTGAAGCAAGAAGACTTCCTCCAGGGATTTCAGCCCTTGAACTAATGCCTTCACTCGAGCTCTTCAACTCAACCAGGGAAAGAGGGTCAACAGACCTACTGACTCTATACCCCTCTGGTCTTACATGCACATGCTGCTATTTGGAAAGAGGGAATTTTTGACTAGTCATCAGTCACCAATAAAACATGAAGGACCAAAGGTCCTCAACCCCAAGGCAGTAAATTTTCTAAATGAGGTAGCAGTTGTCCACTGTTAGGGACATCAAGCCTCGTTGGATTCCATCTCCCAGAAATTCAAAGACACATCTGGCTTCCAACCAGGATGCCTTTCAAAATAACTCCAGCCCATCAATAACACTCTCTGTGGTCTCATTGTAAGATCATAATGTGGAACCAGGATACTCTAGGGAAGAGCTTCAAATGATTTGTGATAAGGAAGGAATCCAAAAGGGCCAATGGTGGCATGTGGATCCCTGGCTGTTCTTATCACAGTGGATACAGTGGAAAGTCATCAAGTCCTTCCATGATGCCTTCTACCTAGGGGAGGAAGCCATCACCACTACAGCACATAGGCTTTTCATAAGGCCTGGAGTCCCTGACATTGTAATCCAGGTGCTAAAGGCCTGTCCCATTTGTGCCCTCCACAGTCCATAGCCCCAGCTACCTCTACTGCCCGAACCGATGCAACAGTGAGGGACCTGCCCTGAGGGAAGATTGGTAAATAGATGCTATCCACACGCCTCCATGCAGGGAGTATACACATCTCCCTGTACACATAGACATCTTTACTAAGTGGATAGAGGCCTTTCCCATGAGGTCAGCATGAGCCCTGGAGGCAATAAAATCCTTCTCAAGGAAGTAATCCCTGTTTGAACTACCTTGGTCCGTCCCAAGTGACAACAGGCCCTCTTACATGTACAAAGTTACACAAGGAATTAAATATCATTTCCATATGGAGACCCCAATTCTTAGGGAAGTTTGCGTGAGCCAATCAAAGCCTCAGCCTTTAGCCAAGCTGTGCCAGCACCGCTTCCCAGATGCCTTAATGATGCCCCAGGCAGCCCTCAAAGTCCAACTTAATCTGAACCAGTTTGAGATGCCTTATGGGGGACCCTTCCTGAGATCTGAACTTCTTACTCACATGGAGACTTCCCAACACTTCCAACATGTCACCCATGTGGGAATCTTCCAATGGGCCCTTCAAGAATATGGACAAAGATTCTTCCACTCTCAGGGACTAACAGTGGTCACCCCAGCTCCACCCCAGGGACCAGGTTCTAGTCAAGGCCTGGAAGAATATGCCCCAGGAGCAACTCACCCCCAAACAGAAAGGCCCTTACACAATCCCCTTAACTACCTTCCACCATCAAGCTACAGGGGATAGTTGGGTTCACCCCTCCAGACAAAAACGCAAAGTGCCTGGCATACGAGAAAATGAAGAGAAAGACCACGAGCCCCACATACCTGTGAACTTGTGCATGCTGACCTCAAGTTTCTGTTTAGAAAAGAAAAACTCCAAACAGCCTACTAAGTCACATGAGTAAGCTTGTTTGCTCCCTCCAGATGGGAAGAGAAAATTATCCCCAACTTTAGGAACAGCATTTCTCTTTGTAGGTCCTTGTGGCTAGTTCTGCTATGGCCTTGCTTGCCACAAAACTGTGGTAATTTTGACACACTCACCCTAAGTTATGAATGACTTTTTCCATCCTGTTCTTCTTTGGCCTGGGATCCTCTCTGGTAGCTCAATGGCTGCCGCTAAAGAAGATGATTAACAATAAATGTTGTTTTTATGCCAATCAATCTGACATAGTGAAAGACACAGCATGAGATAGTAGCCGACCATGCTTCTAAGATCCATCAGGAATTATCTGAGTCATGGGAATCCTGGTCAAAGATCTTAAACATTCTGATTACTTTCCATGGTGGGGTCTTTGCTCATAGTGTTATTACTTGGACTGTACGTATTCTCTTAGTCAAGTTTGTTTCTTCTCTTTCCAGGCAAGATGACATATGTCCATAATCCCAGCATTTGAGAAGCTGAGATAGGAGTAGCTCCATGAGTTCAAGGCCAGCCTGGACAACCTATCCAGACCCTGTCTCAAAAAAATCAATAATATTTTATTTATTTATTTATTTGTTTGTTTATTTATTTCGCATACTGGGACTTGAACTCATGACCTCATTCTTGCCAGGCAGGTGCTGTGCTGCTGAGCCATATCCCCTACCCCTTTTCAATAATAATTTTTTTAAAAGTTTGTTTCTTCTCACTTACCAGCTGTTCAACAAATGATGATTTTAAATCAAGGAGCAAAGGCCATCCTTGTATCTCAAGGTTGATGCATCCTGGAGGTGAAATATAGCCCCCTTACCCCTCTCCTAGATCAGTCAGGTGAGACATCCACGGTCCCTACATAGTAGGTTCAATACTTCTACTGAGCAAGAAGCAAATACAGAAGACACCCACCCTCAGCATCCCTCAAAGAGTCTCAGAGACACGGTCCCTGGGGGGTGGTAATAATATAAACAACACAACTGAGGGTGCAGGACCACTACCCTCCACCCTTTGGAGCCTGGGTGATGCCCAATGCCAGTCCACAGGCCTTGCCCCGGGGCTTACCACAAAACGGTCAGGATTGAAAAAAGGAAAGATTTCAAGCCTGCCCAGGAAAACTGCACTTTCCTGCATGACCTAGAGGAACCTTTCTTTCCCCGGAGCCCACTGAAAGTTTGCGCACATGGCCTGCATCTTATACGTACAATTGTAACAGTGAGTTATGGGAAAGGACTTGTGGAATAGAAACGGCAGACTTGACCCAGCAACCTTTCAGTTATGCCGCCAGTCGTGTTCTGGAGAACCGAACCCCCGACAGGAGGCACCTCACAGCAGGCAGACGTCTGAACTGCTCTACGCCACACGCCCGCGCTGGTGCAGTTTTCACTCCCCAGCTCGCTCCTCGTGTACTACTGTTCTTACAAATTCTGCCACTATCTTTTTCTTTTTAAAAACTTGTGAAAGTGTAGTTGGACATGGCTTAGCTTAGCCATTTCTTCATTTTCTTTTCGAACCCGGATATATTTTTCTGCTTTTATAATTTTCAGCTTGACTTACAGAGTTTGATTTTTTTCACATAAACCTCCCAATTTTTGCCTCAACTCATAGCTCACTACTAAAAACTAGGTTTACGATTTTCTCTAATAAAAGGAATGGACTTATAAAATTATTTTAACCAGAACTTAAATTAGTTGGATAATCTGTCTTATTTAGGCAGAGAAAATATAGGCAAAAGGTTTATACAATCTGAAGAGAAACCAGAGTATAAGAAAAAATATAAAAGAAGAAATCTAATAACTTCAGAGAACTCCTGGTTCTAAGGTTCAGGTTCTCAATATCCCAGGCTGGTGAACATATTATAATGGAAAAATATGAATTAACTGGAACATAATTCCAAGAAACATTAGATAAATGTTAAGATTTATATTCATATTTTTCCTGAAAGTATAGTTTCTGCACCCAGGACAGATGTATTACGTACTTATCATTACCCTATGGGTTCCCCACAGTAACCAGTAAGAGATTATCAGACTGATAAAGCCCTGCATATTCCCAAATTTATATTGTAGGCAAAGAACCCCCAAATATCTGGGTAGTTATACAGCACAGCCGTACAGAAGCCCTGCTCACCTTCAGAGAGAGGAGAAGTCTCCTTAGTGTAAAGGTACTCTCTTTGGGAAGGATCTTAACCCTTTGGATTATGTTTGTTTCTAGAAAAAACAGTACAGTATCAGTCTTAGTCACTTTTCTCATTGCCAAAACAAAATGCCCAACACCCAAAGTTAAATGGGAAAAGGTTTATTTAGCTCACAGTTTGTAGAAGTTTCAGGCCATAATTGGCTGGCTCCAAGGCAGAGTGGCACATGGCAGATGGGCAACAGTTCATGGTGGTGGGTGCAAAAGCAACAAGACAGAAGGGATAAGCCTCTTTCCCTTACATTGTAAGCAGGCTACCCACTCTAGGATGGGTGTAGCACTCACACCTTAATCCCAGTACAGGACCACGAATCAACACAAACTCTAGATTCAGCCACTTTGGAAAAGCCTGCCGACCATGACCACATGAGGCTTTGGGGGGATATCCAGACACAGAATGTAACAACATCTCCAGATTGCAACTTGAAGATAGCTTCATGGCAACTAGGTCTCATGTATTTCTCTGGTGTGAAAATATTTGTCATGGACCCAGTTGTATCCTCTCAAAATGTGTATGCTGAAGTCTTAATCCCTAATAGGCCTTTAAGAAAGTAATCAAGGTTCAGAGCAGTCCTGAGGGTGATACCTGATGAGACTCGTACCCTCACAAGAACAGGTAGAGATAACAGAGATGAGTGCCCATAGAGGAAGGGTTCTGTGAGGACACAGAGGGAAAGTGACTTGGTCGCTTGGTCTCCTTGGTCTCCAAACCAAGGAGAGGCCCTTAGAACTCAGTTTGCTCACACCTTCAGCTTCCAGAACCATGAGAAAGTAAGTTTCTACTGTCTGAGCAACTTAGTTTATGACATGATGTTATGGAAGCCCCAGCAAATTAATACATTCTGGATGGTTTCTCATTATTTATTCAGACATGTTCAATTTTAAAGGTTTCTTTCCAACATACATCCCAAATTTCGGTGTAATTTGCTCAGAAAGACCTAACTGTACAGAAACACAAAATATTTTCTCTACAGTTCCACACTGTCCTTTAAAACTATAACCCCCAAAGAGACCAACTCCAAAACGTAAATATTTCAAATATAAAATATGGGATTTTGCAATAAAATTCCTCAGGAAATTTTTTTGGAGGTGTATATGGGGCGGCGGCACAGGATCTTGCTTTGTTCCAGGCAAAGGCACTATGTAGCCCTGTGTGACAATTCACTGTTTCGTTAGCTATGGACTTACTGAACCATGGACTTACTGAAGAGGGAAGACCCACCCTGGTGTGAATGGCACCAAACAACAGGTTTGCAACCTGAATGGAATAGAAGGAGAAAGAAGACTCACTTTTTCTTCTTCCACGGAGCACCAGTCTTCATCATGACCTCTGCCTCCAGGGTTCCAGTGCAGTCCCTTCACTTCCTGATATGGGCTTGCATGGGACTCTACCGTGAGCTTGGCACCTCTGACCTCTGGAGGTCAGGATCACTGGGGGCACAGTGCCCTTTTCCATTAAATGTTTCTCTAGTAAGCCTGATACACCCAGGCTGGCCCTGAACTTGAGATCCTACTGGCTGAGTCTCCCAGAGGGCTGGGATTACAGGCATGCACTAATCCCTTAACATTCCAAATTGTCCATGTGTCATCTCTCTGTAAAGAGAAAATGTCATACCTCTACCCGTTCTCCCATTTGCTCAGGTTACTAATAAAAGATACAAGAATTGAGAATGACTTCATATAAAAAGGAAAAAAGTTTGGTAGTATGTGTACCCCATTTGTAATTACTATAGTTGGAAACAGTTATATAACGCCAATCTGTTGCACTTTTTTTTTTTTTTCCCGGTACCGGGGATCGAACTCAGGACCTTGCACTTGCCAGGCAAGCGCTTATGCCACTGAGCTATACCCCCAGCCCGTGTTGCACTTTTAACGTAGGTAATTTTAAGGTAAATTTAGCTATTACTTAATAAAATGAAAACAAGATGCTTCATTAATGCTTTACTTTTTAAATGTTTTTATTTTAGGAAAAATAAAATTTCATAAGCAAATAAGAGAATAATACTTATTGTACTGTGTATTGTTATCCTCAAAGTAGTTACTTGGAATACAAAACATAAACCAGATATTCTTACAAAATTTTTTAGAGATCAATTGTGTAATAATCATTTTGAGCATTTAAACAACTGTTAAAATCTGGAGCTTTCCAAATATGACCAAGTATTTAAAAACACTGCACAAATATTGTTTTAATGCATATCTTTTAATAAATTAACCAAATAAACTATCAAGAGTAATGCTATATTTCCAAAAATGGTAACACAAGGGACTATGTGCTGTGCATCTTTAAATTCAAAACTGTGCATGGGTGCAATAATTTAGTAAGTTTTCATGGTAGCACACAAATGTAATTCCAGCATTTGGGAGGCTGAGGCAGGAAGACTTGTTTAAAGCCAGCCTGGTCTACATAATGAGTTCAAGGCCAGCCTGAACTACATAGTGAGAACCTGTCTAAAAAAAAATAACAACAGTTTCAAGAATAACAGCTTTCAAAATTGAATCTTTTTTAAAAATTTGGTGTCACTAGGAATGGAACCCAAGGACTTGCACATGCCAGGCACACATTCTACCATTAAGCTGTGTCTCTAGCACTCTCCACTAATTCTTGCGAAGCCCGTGACTGAGGATGACAGATATAAACACTCCAATATAATTCGATATTGGAAATTTGTCACTTTATCAAATGTTCCTACCTCGTTAAAATATCAAATTTTGTTCCAATTCTATATATATTAATTTATAAGTATGTGTAATTAATTTCAATTTCATTAACTGTAACTGTAAAAGCAAACTTTTAAGGTCATTTGGAGGAAAATAAGAGGCTGTAATATTTATATTTTGTATTAGTAACTAATTAGTTGTAACTAACCAGGGATTAAATTTAGAGCCTCATGACAATTCTCTAAAAATTACTCTGGTGTTTGTTCATTTCAGTCTTGGTAGTTAATCATTATTCTTCACACAAAGTTGTTATAAAGTTAAATTGTCTACCCTGACAATGGAAAGATATTAAAACATAGCAATCTTTTTCTGAATGATTCGAGACTTCACATGAGCTAGGCAGATGACTACCACTGGTAATTTTTTTTTCTTCAGTACTGTGGATTGAACCCAGGGTATCAAATCTATATACCACAATCCCTTTTTTGAGACAGTGTTCATTAAGTTGTCAGTTTGGGTTCAGACTTTGTATCTGTTTGGTTCTTCCTTATGAGAGTCTCCTTTGTCTCATTAGTATACACTCTAAGCAATGTTTTAGACATTAAGATTATGATAGTGTATTAACTATTGTTATTCTCTACTTTGTTATGAAATTTTATTTTTTCATAGAAGAGCGCTTTAAATATTTTAAAATTTTTACTTATAGTACATTAAAATAAAATTTAAAAAAAATTTAATGATACTGAGGATTGAACCCAGGGCCTTGACACCAAGCTATAGCCCAGCCCTCTTTTACTGTTTATTTTTGAGACAGGGTCTTGCCCTGTGTTGCCCAACCTGGGCTAGAACTTTTGATCTTCCTGCTTCATTCTCCTGGGTGGCTGGGATGATAGGTGTGCATGACCACATCCAGGTGGCAACGTGTTTTTAAAGTCAGTATGATTAATCATAGACTTTTCATTTTGATACATAAAATGTAGACAAACGTCCTTGAGAGCAATCCAACAGTCAAATTTAAATTCCCATTTGCTTAAGGAGAAGGAAAGAATCCTGTACATTTAATCTGTCCAGTTACAAGATCTGCCTCCATCAGAGCAGAGTTCGAGCAAGAAAAAAATAGCTTTCTGTCTCTATTATGCCTTGCTAACAAACTAGAGTAAAGTGAACACCCTAAGTTTTGACCTGTACAAGATGGAAAGGCTGTCACCACCAAATCAACAGTAACTGCATTAAAATTTTGGCCCTTTTAATTCAGGAAGGTATAAATTGCAGTGGAAAAGTACATAGCCTTATATGTATTTTACATCTAACAGAAAACAAAATAATTATGCACTGCTATCTACTAAAGACATGGGTTTTTGAAAAAGCTCAGTGATTAATAACATCCAAACAATTTCACCTTCCCTTTTATAACTAAATTGGTTCTTCTTAAATATATTAATCCTAGTTGTAATGGAAATTATTTTAAAGTTTATTTTCTTTCTCTGGAAACCTGCATAGTCTGTTCCCAAAGACGTATATTTTTAGCTGGGTCTGTGTTATGTACCCTTTTCTCACTCTTGCAACTACTAGGAAAAGCAAGAGTCCCTAAAATACAAAAACAAATTTGGTCATCTGTTATATTAAATAATAATTTCAACCATTTAATACAAAGCAACATAGTCTTTGGGTTTCTGTTAACAAGACAAAAAAAGTCCTTCACAGAAACTGGGGATATAGCTCAGTAGTAGAAAACTTGCCTAGCATGTGTGAGGTCCTAGATTCAATCCCTGGTATGCAAAAAAAAGTAATTTCATGAGAATAAATGGTTAAATGACTAATCTACTTTTGTGGAATGTAATTCATCCCTATGCTGCCTCTTCTTTTAGTAATATCTCATCTACTCTAACTACTTCAAAGTTCAAATTCAATACTACAAATGCAGAGATTTTCTAATTTTTATGATACATTTTTCTTTTAATATTCTTTCAAATGCTACATACAATATTACCACTATTATTTCACATTTATGACTAAAATTCAAAGTAGAGTCTACATTAAAGGCTGTGGTTGTTACATTTTTTTAGATTATAGCCTTTGAAGATTTTAACAAGAGCTATGTTCCAAAATTTGAAATTATATATCCTGATTTTTACATTTTATGAGCAATTCAAGGGTTTCACTGAAATCTCTTCAGAGGCTAAAAACTCTTTCAATGGAGAGCGAGAATCCAATAAAGCTTTAGATTACAGGTTTAGATTTCAAAGGTTTAATATAAAAAGTTCTACAGAAATCTACATATTGAACAAAGTTTTTGTGATTGATCAGGTAAAATGAAAATATTTACAATGGACAGAGTTTTTGGTTTTAGTGTTAGCTAATCTTAGAACTTCTAAAACTCTAATGTATACATGCTCACATGTTATAACACATGTATTTATGGAAATATTTAAAGAGATACATTTTATGTTCAATTTAATATTAGCCAGTCAATAAATAATGCATTAACAAAAGAAATTAATGTCCATACTTGAAAGGAATTTGATTACAACCAACCAATCAAAAGCCACAAAACAAAAGAACCCCTCCACATAAAAATAAGGAAGTATTTTCTAAAGTAGTATTTTCTAGTACTATTGATTTACAACGATAAATTTAGATAGACAACTTTTAAATTCCATGACATAGCTCTTAGCAAGTCATTTTGGCACGCATGACATTTATCAAAATTAACAAGACTATATCAAAGCATTTTGTGTTCATTTTTAGAACAAAGGCAATTAACAGCTTTCACCTTATGGTTAAAGGCTACATATGTTTTAAAACTTCAAAGTCACTAAAAAGATATAGACTTAAGCTATGGTTGAAAACATGTTTGACTTGAAATAATATGAATGTGAAGATATAAAAGGTGATTATGACAAGCTGAGCTTTTTAGAAAATCAGAATACATTCTACATGAGAGTCAAGTGTTTTCTTTATTCAAGTAAACATTTTGATTATAATACATGATAGTGGATAATCATGTGACAACGTACTGTAGTCTGTGGTTTGGTGTTGCCTCCTTGCCTCTAGGATGAGTATTTTTCTAAGGGATTCTTCAGTCTGACTTCCGTACCCAGCATAGGTTTCCCAATGGCAATGCACAAGTTCTGGAGGCCACTGCTCCATCTCCAGACGCTGAGTCCCCTTTTCTCCCACCCAGCTTATTCTCCATTACTTAGAACAGCCCTGCTCTAAAATTCAACCTATAAGATTAATAAAATCAGGAGTTAGTATGTATTTTCCCACAAAGATAACATGAACTAAAACTCACACCAGAATCTTTTTTCCCTAACTTTTAAAGGATTTATATAATTTCTAAAGAGTCAGAGTAATACTTAACACAAAATATGCAAAGAACCTTATCATACTGGGTATAAATAATAAGTTGAAAATTGCCAATCTGTTAAAAAACTTACACTCCTGGAATAGCAATTTTCCACTGGAAAGCAGTTTACCAACAGAAGGTTGTTTTTAAATACACAAGATACAGTACAGTACTTGATTTGGCATAAGGTATTATGAGACCATTTTTACTAATAAAGTGCTTAATTAAGATATGTTCTACTACATGATTTGTCAAAGGCACAAAATGTCTCTCCCTCTCTTTAAAATATTTTTATTATGTTATTACTTGTTTCAATTTATTTAACTGGAAAGCTGTAATATTTTTCTTACTAATTAAAAAAAGTACTTGAAGAATGACATTTAATGTTTATTTTCAAAACTTTGCCATGAACATATATGCAACACTAAATTTGATCCCCTTGTTGGCTGTCTGTGTGTCATGAAGCACTTGTGACAAAACATACATAACTGTTAGGGTAAAAGTTAACAAAGAATCAAAGTATCTTCCAAAAAGTGGGCAGGTAGGGGGAATCCATAAATTAAAAAAAAAACTAGCTTTCATTTTATAAAAAATAGTTTAAATTATCTTCTTATAAATCTTGAATGCTTACAAAAGCGGGAATACATTTAAAATAAGTCTTTTTCACAGATTCATTTGTACAATATGGTTATGGTCAGAAATCAACTAAATGATGTTTTGGTAGTCTACAATCTATTCTCAGCAAGTTCCACATGAAATTTAACAAATTTACAATTCAAAATAAAATTTTTAACTGCCAACAAGATCAGATTAGTTGTAGTTAGCTCTTGAATGTCAAGCTCTCTTCCATTTAATATACTGTGCCAGAATTTAAATACAGTTCAATGACAGGCACTGGTAACAATACTTGACTGTACAATTACCACCCTTGACTACGACACTGCAGCTCAAAACATGCTTTGGTCAGTAAATTAAAAAGACATAAATCAAATAACAAGGCTAGAACAGTTGTTTGGGAACAAATTTCCTGACCTTAAGTAAACTTTAAATACATTGACAAGGCAAAGGAAAAATATGAAACATACCAAAAAGTTTCTATTTTTCAACCATTTGGCATTTTATATTAGTCATTTCCTTGCTTAAAATAATTTTATATTCCTGTGGGCTGATTATCACAGTTCTCTGAATTAAAACCAAACTATAATTATCTTCTAGAACATTAAACAGTCTATATATTAATTGCTCCTTTTGCACTTCCATGAAGATGGTCCTTCGTCTTGTAACTTTTTAAGTTTTGGTCCAAGAAAGAACCACCAACAAAATCCAATGAACACACAAATAATGGATTCCACATAATAACCATCCAGTGCTGTAACACATGAGCCGCCAAGTTTTTTGCAAAGCTGTAAAAATTAAATTATAATGAATATTTCACAATTTCAAAATGACAGTATTCAGAAATTAATGCTTCTATTTGGTAATTTATTTATTTATTTATTTATTTATTTTGTGTGTGTGTGTGTGTGGTACTGGGGATCGAACTCAGGACCCTGTGCTTGCTAGGCAAGCGCTTATTCCACTGAGCTATATCCCCAGCCCTATTTGGTAATTTAAAGGCTTAAAAAATTGTTAAAATATTTCAATACTTCACTCACTTCAAATGACAAAATACTTTAATGTATCTTAATCATTAATGCTATTAACAGGATTTTTTTTTCCTTTTTGAGACAAGATCTCGCTGTGCAGTTCAGGCTGGCCTTGAGCTCACTTTGTAGCCCAGGCTGGCCTTGAACTCACAATGATCCTCCTGCCTCAGCCTCCTAAGTGCTGGGATGTAGGCGTGTGCCATCATGCCTGGCTATTAACAAGATTAAAAGCAATTTGGAACTCTTGATATAAACAATACTCATTTTCAAAATGCAGCTTTTCATATTTAGAAATGTGAAGAAATTTTCAAGGAACTCACTGTATATGTAACTAATGATACTTTAAAATAATTTATTTACAAACCACTCACCAGCCTTTTTTAGCTACAATATGAATAGCCATTGGAATTTTCCCTTTTCTATCATTATAAACTTAGCCTTATTTATGCATTTATTCAAAAGAACAGTGATCCTAAGGCTGGGGGAAAGAAAGTCCTTCTCCTTTGCTGACATGCACCTTAAAGTGAGCTAGCCTTGTTGATATTAAAGTGTTGTAACCTGTAGTTATGATGGGAGAGGAGGTATTCATACATATATACGCTAGATAGTATAAACAGATATGATTTTTAAATAAGATACAGTATTTCTAGAGGTAAACAAAGAAATTAATATCTTAATATTCAGTTAATATTATCTAAAATTAAAACATGCTCACCTCAACAGCATCAGGAGTTCGACAGTTCTGGTTTGATGCCCCGACACACTCTTTCACTGTGAGGGGGTCCACCAGCCAAAGAGCAACTGTACATGGCCAGTTTCCTCCTAAGTTGGACACGGTATTTAAAAGAGTCATATATGTTCCTCCAATAAGTGGATCACTAACCTTTGCATTGAAAGCCATTATAGAAACATACATGCTGTACAATGTAACCTACAGAAAAATGTAAAACATCTTTAGTATCATTAGATCATTTTTTGTGTGTGTGGTTTTTCTTTTGGTGCTGGGGATTGAACCTAGCATTTCACAGAAGCTAATGAGCAGGTGCTCTACCTCTAGGGTATGTCTTCAATCACTATGATTAGACTTACAAAACTGACATCAATTAAGAATATAAAAATCATAAATGGGAAAATTAATTTTCATGATCGTTACTGAACTCAATTCAACAAACATTTATTGAACACATACTATGAATGAAGCTCTAAGATCATGGCAATACAAAGATGAGTAAGAAACAGTCTTTCTGTGCTTCTGAAGAACTTATGGGAGGCCAGGAAAATAGGAAATAAATACTTACAATAAAATGCAGTATCTTAGGAATTCCACCATGAGTAGTCAAAGAATGTACAACAGAAAGGGGGGCAGGTGAGGTAACAGGAAGGATGCAAATAACACAAAGAAAAGCTTGGTATTTGCATTGCAGCTATATATATGTGTGTGTGTGTATATATATATATATATATACACACACACACATATATTTATATATAAATTATATACAGAAACACTCAAGGAAATGAATACAGTTTTTCTTCTATATATACAGAAAAAAATAACATTTCAAACTCTACGTGGCAAAGAAATACTAAAAACCTTTTTTTTGTAGCGGCCTCTTTCATTCTAGGCAAGAGCTCTACCACTGAGCTACATTCTCAGCCTAAGAAAAACCTTCTTATGAGACAAAACGTAGATGCATGCAGTGGCACATGCCAGGAACTCCAGCACTCTGGAAGGCTGAAACAGGAGGCTCATAATTTAAGATCTTGTCTCAAAAAATAAAGGTAGAAATGTAGCTCAGTACAGAAGCCCTGGTTTGGTGCCCAATACTAAAAGAAAAATTGCTTACAGGCAAAAATTAACTTTGCACTTACAAAGATGGAAACAAACCATGTTTCTAAAACAGTACCCCATTAAACTCTAGTCCGTGAGTTGTCCACAGAAAAGGAGTTCCAAAGTCAAGTAAGACAGAGAGACACTACATCACACAAAATATAAAAGAGTTCTTTTTTTGACAATTTTTGGGATATAAATTCCTTGAGAGAGTAAGGATTTTGGCATAGTTTATTCAGTTATTTTATTTTTACAGAATATTACATATTTCATTTTTTGTAAACTATGTGTTACTTTGTCTCAGCAAATTATGTTTGTTTTTTTGTGTGTGCTGGGAATCGAACTCAGGACCTTGCACTTGCCAAGCAAGGCACTGTGCTGCTGAGCTACATCCCTGGCCCATATGTTTCCAACCTTTATTTTTTTTATTAGTTTGCAACTGTATTGCATAAGAAGTTGGTATATGTACACATCTTAATTCCATTACATTTTTGTACTCAGAAGAGTTTCTAGCATGGAATGGGTGTCTGCTTAATATTTTTTATGGGTCTTTTAGTTTTGCTTTTGAGACAGGATCTTGCTATACAGTTCAGGCTGACCTTGAGCTCACTTTGTAGCCCAGGTTCGTCTCAAATTCTCAACAATCCTCTTGCCTCAGCCCCTAGAGTGCTGGAATTACAGGTGTGTGCCACCACGCCTGGCTGCTTGATATTTTTTAAAGGAGTAATTAAGGTGCTACTTACCAAGGAGTTACATAATACATCATTCTCAAATTTACTTGGCCTTGTGTCCTTTTCTCATAAAGCATTTAGTTGTTTAAATCTCTTTACATTTTGGTAAATTCTCTAATGAAATC
Source organism: Dinomys branickii (assembly GCA_004027595.1). Taxonomy (NCBI): domain Eukaryota; kingdom Metazoa; phylum Chordata; class Mammalia; order Rodentia; family Dinomyidae; genus Dinomys; species Dinomys branickii. Next base: position 126,454 of record PVLD010001674.1, read on the forward strand.
TATAGCTAGCTACTTTTTGGATTATAACAATCTAGTTTTTCTAAAACAGTGAAAAAATTGACAGAACATACTTCTTTTAACTTCTATTAGGTGCCTACCATTAACAATGGGCAAAACAAAAACTTTTTGATATCCCATCCTCAATTTAAAAAATATACGATCTGACCAAACATTCACTATGGATTGTAATTTAATTGTATGGAAAACAAAGTATTGAGATTAGTTGTTAGCCACATTTTAAGTTAAGATCTAAGTAAGACGAAAATATAACTTTCAAAGGGTTTATACTAGTTCCCGAAGAAAAACCCAAGGTGAAACACATTAGCAATAAATGCTACTGAGTACCAAAAATTGCTGCTGGGCTTCTGCCATTTACTTGAACCACTTGTATCTAGAACAACACAATTCATTCTGCAATGAGAGTTTAGATGAGGCTAGAGAAAAGTGGAGATCACTTCTTTTAGGAGCAACAAAGAAAAGCTACACAGAAAAAGCAGCTTCTAAAATTACAAAGACTAAGTTGCAACTTTCAGTGCAGAATCTAAACCAAAGCCTGGGATCTTTGTGTAGCAGCCATGATTATTTCTCTACACTTTCAGGAAGAAAAGGTATTAGAAACTGAAGAAAGAACCCAGATCTACAGACAGCCTGAGGGATACTTAGCAAGAGTAAAATTAGTTGGCTTGAAAATCAATTCTAATATGTAACAAATTCTTGTCAAAGAAAAAATTTTGAGGGAAGGAATGAATGAATAAGGAACTCCCTTTCCATAAATAGAACTCATGAAATCAAAAGCCAAAGTTCATTGTCAAATAATTTTCTCGGTGTCACATTCATATTTAAATCTTAAAATTTATTATCATTATTTGAAGGCAGTTGTAGAAAAATTTCTTCTTTGACACAGAACAGTTTACCTCCTGGGAAAGCCACAGCAAGCTTACCTGATGTAAGGCATAACTCAGCAGCACTACAATATAGTAATATATAGGGAATCCTCCTTGATGCTCTACTTTAGGAGTCCACCAGACTAGCAGAGCATATTCTAATCCAAACAATAATCTATAGAAAAAGGAGCACTGTATTAATTTTCATTTTAGGTTAAACAACAACACAACAGAAATCTGTGCCAGTCATAAGAAAGAAGCCTGTATCTAAGCCTGTTAGGAGGTTAAAGAGATAAAGTGTACACAGAGGATACTGACATTAAAGATGTTCTTCAAGACTTTTTCTGTATATACTCTATACTCAGATACTAGTGATCATGATGAATGTCTCTCACTGTAAGATTTCTTACTTTAGTATGACTTTATTTAGTTTTTACCTGTAGGGCATGGCTTTGTAAAATATGTTTAGTGGCTGGGGACCCGCAGTATATTTGCTGATAATCAGAGGCAGTATTATCTGCAAAGGAACCATTGGAACTGCCAATAATGCTAAATGTTCTTTAGGGACTCCCTCTTCCACCAATTTCAGTCCTGTTACTGCATCTGCTGCTGAAAAACCAATCTGCAATACAAAAACAGAAAAGTATTTTAATTTGTGACTTACAAAATGTTTCCCAACAAGTATTCTTTAAGAACCATCAATTTCACTGTTGACTCACAACAGTTACAGGCATCATACTGTTCTATCTGATAAAACAATTTATGGGAGGCATATTCAGCCCTATTTAGTAAAAACAACAAAAAATTCACTACCTGTATTTACTGTAGATGGTGTAATTAAAACCAAATTTCCATTTCAAAAAAGTCTAACCTGTTATAATAATGTGTCAAAAAATTCTCAAGTTTAAAAGTAATTGATGTGAAATAATTCTGGGTAAGTGATATATATGTTTTGGATAATTTCTGACAGATCATAATAAAATTTCCTAAGGTCATCTGATATTTTAAAAGTAATTCTAAGAAAACATTATTGCAGCAGTTGAATAAAATGAGGAAGAAGAAATACTATAATTACATCAATTTTTACAAACAATAATAAAAAAAAGATGATAAAAGTAGTGGGTAAAAATCTGAAGTAAACGAGATATTTAGGTAGCCTCAAAGTATCTACTCATAAATTAGTGGATTTTTTAATGACCTAAGGTCAACAGCATGCTAGGCAACCACTTTACCACGAAGTTCTACTCTCATACCAAATTAGTCTTTAATTACAAAAGGTAAAACTACCTTTGCAATGACTAGTTAAGGGGATAGAGGGTTATGATGTGGCTCCTTCTGTAATTTCCTTAAGACATCAAAATATTACTCCTGTGATATGTCTGCCACATACACATAACCTGAACACAAGTATGAAGAAATGAGACCAGTGTGAATGAATAGCCATTCTACAGAAAAATTGCCATGTATTCTTTTTAGGGCTTTTTGTTTGTTCTGCTTCTGATTTTCCTTTTTTGGTGAGTGTGTGGTGTTGAAGATTGGACCTGGTGCATACAAGCCAAACACTCCACTGAGTTACACATCAAGACCCAAAGCTGGAATGAATTCTTAAACAATGTCAAGGTTATGAAAAACAAAGATAGGCTCATACCAACCAAATATAATACATGATCCTGCATTGGATACCCGGCCAGGAAAAAAATAAAGTTATAAAGGCTATTATTGCTATAACTGGTAAACCTCTGATAAGGCAGTAAGTAGATAATATTACCAATCTTAAATTTCCAAAATTTTTGAATTGTAGTTTCCTAAGTTTCATGTACAGAAGTAGATTTTAATGGATGAATATGCAAATTACTTAAATATTTCAGAAGAAATATGTGATACATACATAGAGAAGAGAAAAATCTACAGAATAAAGAACTAGAACTAAATGTTAATAATTCAAATTTTCAATGAAGGATATATGGAAGTTCTTTCTACTAGTAAATTTTCAATGAGTGTAAAATTATATAAATATTTTAAAAAATATAAATAGTATGTTTCAACTTCTTGGACTGGTACCAAAGAGCATATTTCACTAAAAAATATTAAAGGTCAAGGATATTTCAGTATAGTCCAGCAAAGAATTTCACTTACATTTTATTTTCTTTATAAAAATGAGATATCCAAATAGACTTCACCATTCATTAAAATTTGTATGCTGAGACATTTATAATATACATATTAAAACATTTATATCCAAAATATAACTGTTAATTTTTTTACAAATATAAAGAAAAAGGCTACTCTGAATATTCAAATGACCAATAATAATATGAAAAGATGTTCAGACTTCTTTAATCACCAGGAGAATGTAAATCATAACCATAACAATATGCCTCTACACACTCCCCAGAAAGGCTGATATTTAAAAGATGGTGTGTTTTCAAGGGTACAATGCAGTCAACTCGCACTGCTGAAGGTACAGGAGATTGCGATGGCTTTGGATAACTGGCAATATATTCTATGCATTTCCTATGGGCCCATAATTCCACTCCTATGTATTTAACTATCTGAAATATATAACTATGCCCAACAAAAGTCATGTATGTGAATGTTAGAGAAGCACTGTTCATAATAGATCTAAATATTTGTTGGCAAAATGGATAGTGGCATATTCATACAGTGAAATATTATACAGCCACAAGATGAACAAACTATTGCTATAAATGACAATATTAGCAAACTATGCAAAGAATATATATTGCACAGTCCATTTATACAAAACTTAAAGACAAGGAAAATTAATTATAGTATTACAAATTATGAGAAACGTCATTTTGGGGAAGGTTTGCTTTAAAAGGACAACATAGGATTATCTGTTCTGTAATTAAGGTACCTCTTTAGGGCTGGGGATATAGCTCAGCGGTACAAGTGCCTGCCTAGCAAGCCCTGTCTAGCAAGCACAGGATCCTGAGTTCATTTCCCAGTACCAAAAAAAAAGAAATAAAGTACCTCATTATATATTGCTAGAGATAGTATAAATTAGTACAACCTTTTAGAACAACTTAGTAGTCATATTCACTGACCCACTAATTTCTCATTTACAAATACTGAAAAATATTCAGAATATCAAATAGAGGCCTATGCACAAAAATGTTCACCAGTGCATTTTTATAATTAATAACATAAGCAAATTAAATATACAAACAGAAAAATGCCTGAGGAGATTATGGCAAATTTAACTCACTATAAAAAGTATGCTTTCAGTCAGGTGTGATAGCACAGGTCTATAATCCCGGTATGCACGAGACTAAGGGAGGTGGATCACACAAGTTTTAGGCCAGTCAGGGCTACAGTAGTGAGTACAAGGCCAGCCTGGAAATTTCTAAATGATGTAATGAGATAATATTATCTTCCTTGAGCTGTTCAGTATGTCTAAACTCTCCTGTCACTGAAGAGGGGAAAAATGTCAAAATAAAAACTATTAGGTTGTTTCCTCTATGGCTATCAAAAGATAGCTGCAAAGTGTTTATGCAGATAGCTTTAAGTATACAAAATGAAAATTCTATAAATTTCTAGGTTTGGGAATATTAATTCCAAGAGCAGCAACAGCTCACTGTAACAAAATATACTTATCTTTCCCCTAGACTAAAGCCTTAAAAATGTTTTAAAATTAGCCGGGCATGGTGGGGCACACTCAGAATCCCAGCATTCTGGGAAGGCGATGCAAGAGAATCATGCTTGAGCTCAGCCTGGGCAACTTAGCCACTCAATAAGAACTTGTCTCAAAAATAATAAGCAAAGGTCTAGAGATGTAGCTCAGTATGAAGACTCTGGGCTCAATTTCCAGTATGACACGCACATGCACACACAAAAAAGCATTTTAGAACTATGAAACATTTTAATATAGAATAAAAAATAATCCCATTTATCTTGTTTCCTTTAACTATTAAAAAAAAATATCAGGAGGCTGAGGATCACAGCAGGAGGTTTGGGACCAGCCTGGGCTACATAGTGAGTTCAAGGCCAGCCAGGAATACACAGCAGGACCCTGTCTCAAAAAACCAAATTCAATGGATTTTTAAATAGACTTCTAATTCTGGTAGAAGCATTCTATTTTTTTTGTTCTTGTTTTTTTTTTGTTTTTTTTTGGCGGTACTGGGGATTGAACTCAGGACCCTGTGCCTGCTAGGCAGATGCTTATTCCACTGAGCTATATCCCCAGCCCCTAGACTTCTAATTCTGATATACTTCCATATATTAGTAAATCTTATTCTCAGTAAATAATTTTACTAATCCCAACATTAAAGGTATATTCATTATAACAGCAGAGAGCTATTACTTTTTTTTATTTTAAAGGGAATTGAAAGCAAAGGGACAATAGCAAAATGCCAACAACATGGACAAAAACAAAACAAAGCAAAAACAATAACGATACAGGGCTTCAGAACAAAATGATAAGTATTAACAGTGATTATGATATCATGTATTTTTATCTTCATTAAAGTTGGTCAGATTACCAGGTGCAAGAATGCAAGGCTATTACTTTTTCAAAGCCATTCACTTCCATTCCAAGCATTAATATTGTTAATTAATGAATGATCAAATGGGCCATCATCTGTGTAACTGAGTAACAAAGGTGAAGGTAACATTATGCAGGACAGCATCCAGAGCTAATTCCCTTCTATGTTCTCTATAATTCTGTATTTCCTCAATCGT
>PVLD010001674.1:132138-191674 GCA_004027595.1 Dinomys branickii
AAAAAAAATATTGTTAATTAAAATTTTAGTTTTTAGCAGTCCTTCACATATTGACATAATTCTTTTCAAGGCCCTCAAGACATTTAGCTTACTCTGAAATTATTCTGTGATCATATCTTTTAAAATATATTTAATAAACAGGAAATATTGTCTTTCATTGTTAAATTCTAATGATAGTAGAAAGGAACTGACGATATGAAAAGTCATTGCAGGTAGTCCCTGACACTGATCATCATTATAGAATGGTAAACTCATTTTATACATTTCTTACCTTTGAAGTTAGAATCAGAAGGCAAAACGTCAGTACTGCTGGCATTTTTATAATTGCAAAAAGCAGCTTGTAAGTATCTGTGATCCCCTGTGTCTCTTCTTTTACCACTGATACTTCTTTGTTTTCTTTTTTCAGAAGGGCAACTAAAGTTGTTGTTATTAAAAATACAGTTCCCCAGAAAAAAAGAAAATCTGAAATCAAGAATATTTTAAATCTATAAGTAACTTTTACAATGACATAACTTTATTTATGCTATGTAACTCTGTATAAAACTTTCTTCAACTAAAAAACAAACAAAAAACGTTTAGATGCTTATTTACTATGGTTAAGGTAAAATTCCAAACAGAAAGGATAAAACAATCCTAAACTTTTAAACATACATTTGATAGACCCAAAATAAACAGTGGTACTTAAGAAAAAAAAAACATTTCAGACGTTTCATACATAGCTGAGTTGAATGAAACAAAAGTCTATTGTGGGGCTGGGGATACAGCTCAGTGGAATAAGCGCTTGCCTAGCAAGCGCAGGGTCCTGAGTTCGATCCCCAGTACCGCAAAAAAAAAAAAAAAAGTCTATTGCGTCATTTTATTCAAGGGAAGTGCGAGGGCTAGGACATGATTTCCATATCCCATAAGATCCGCTAGTCATACTTCCATACCATCTGTTATGACAAGATAGACAATAAACAACGATGATTATTTACATTACATTTCCCCCTTTTAAATTTTCTAACGGTTTTAATTTGTTTAAGCATAACCTTCTCTAGGTATGGAGTGGGGACCAAAGGGTACTGTTGGGTTGTTTCAATGAAAGATAGCTGGACCATAAGCTCTCACCTTTGGACAAATTTAGTGATGGGAATGAATATGGTCTGGGAGAGTCTGTTAAGCAGTCTGCTAAAAAATAATAGTAAAAGTAGAGGCATTCCTTTATTTTTTCATTTGTTTAATTTTTCTTTTGGTACTGACAACCAAACTCAGGGTTTTAAGTATGTTAGGCAAGCACTGTATCATAAGCCTACATCCTCAACCGCCCTCCATTCTTTTCATTTGTTTTGTTTTGTTTTGGAGACTGGGTCTTGCTAAGTTGTCTGAAGTGGCCTTGAACTTGTGATTCTCCTGCCTCAACCTCCTAAAGGTTAGCTTAGATTATAGGTATGCAACACTGTGCCTGCCTATAGGCAGTATTAATTCAGTGCATACCATGTGCCATAAACATGCAATAAATAAAACTTACATGTATCCTTTTTCTCACCACATCTGGCTGTGAAGACACATCTATCTTTCCCAACATGGTCATGCTAACTAAAGCTCCTTTCCTGCTGTCTATCACCGCTGGTCTCCTTGATTGGTGTTTTGGGATAGGTAGCAGAGCCTGATTCGTTGGGACCCACAGAGCTAAAGCTTTCATTTGAAAATTCTGGTAACTTCATTTAACTCTCAAATATTATTCACAAAGCTGGGCCCAGTGGCACACACCTATAATCCTAGTACTAGGAAGGCTGAGGCAGGAGATTGCCTCTAGTTTGAGGCCAGCCTGGATCACACAGTGAGTTCAAGGCCAGCCTGGAGTACATAGTAAGATCTTGTCTTTAAAAGTGAAAAAATTAAAAATTAAATTACAAAAACAGGCATTATCATTCCTACTTCATACATAAACATGATCACAAGCCAGAAAGTGCCAGATGTGGCACTCAAACTCAGGTCAAGTTTTAAAGCAAGAGCACTTTCCATTATGCTGCATAGATGCGCAGATATACCCAGGCCAAGTAGGTGCTCTTTTCTATCACCCAGAAATACCTGAGCAAAAGGGAATATACTTCAGTTCCCATCATGAGGGGTGAAACACAGATATCTGACTACATTTCTTTAAAGTGCCTATCTCTATACTCCCCCTTCTCGCCTCCATCTCCCCTTTGCGGCATCCCAAATGGTACACCAATCAATAGGATAAACAAATTTTATGCATCTTCTGAAAGAATCCATTGTATCCATGAACGGACAAAGGAATATTTTAATACTAATAAATATATTGTAGAGAAAGTAACATTTCCAAGGATGTTTCTGATAAAACATTAGCCTTACAAAACACTTTAAAGGCTTTTGTTTAGGCCCTCAGACTCCCTGTCTCACTCTTTTCCACTTTATCTATCCTTCCCAACAAATTTAACTCACTCTGAAAAGTATGCTTTCAGTTAGGTGTGATAGCACAGGCCTACAATCCCTTTAAAAGTGGGATGGTGTTTTTTAGACATCAGGAGTCACAGAGCTACATTTCCTTTGTAGAAAAGCCCAGTCAGGACATATTATATTTAGGTCTCAAGTTTTCCTGGAAGTTTTTCCTAATTTCCTACTGAGGATAGGAAACACCCCAGATATGGAGTTAGGGAGCCTAAGCTACAAGTATATGTGTACCTCTACCTTGTCACTTTGACCTTGGTTTCTTCATCTATAAGAATGAAGAAATTGAAATACACAATCTTTTCAAGTAACAAAACTTTATGTTCCAATCTTTACGTTCCTCCGCATTACTTTTACATTTCTTCCAGCTTAAAAGATTCTCTTTACCTGTAATGATTATTGAAAAACAAAGAAGGTAAGGAAAGAAGAAACTACTCCTGCATTCAGGACTGTCATAGATCTGAGAAAGTATGAAAAAGACAATCTCAGCATGATCAAGGCTTTGTTTCTAAGGGATTACACTCTCTATTCTTCCTGGTCTAAACTTGCTATCCATTTTTTAGAAGCTAAGTACTGGTCTTTCTTAGTACTGTAAATTCCCTTTGGCAGTATATATACTCAGTATAGTCCACCTCTGCTTATCTATTACATGCAAAATTTAGTTACAGCACAAATTTAGAATTTCTAAAATGATGCGTCCTTTCAACACTCAGCTTTTCTAAATAATCCCTCAATGTTTAGCTCTTCTTTAATTATGTTTCCTTCCTGTGATTCTTTCTGTGTTCTTGAAATTCCTGAAAACCATTGGTTAGGGCTGGAGACTTAGCCCAGTGGTGGAGCACTGTCCAGCATGCATGAGCCCTGGATTCAATTCCGAACACCACACATACAAACAGACAAAACAAAACAAAAAACCCAGCCGTACTGGCTAAATACTATGTTTGATAAAGTACAAAACTATAAATCTGATATATAATCATTTAGAGGAGAATAAAAAGTATAAGAACTCTTTAACTCTTATCTAAAATGTCTGAACCAAAGATAGAAGCCAATTGCCTAAAAATTAAATTAAGTTTGGTGATGCACACCTGAAATCACAACACTCTGGGAGGCTGAGGCTGGAGGATTAGAAGCTCAAGGCCAGCCTGGGCACCTTAATGACACTGTCGCAAAATTTTAAAAAGCCTGGGAATGTAGCTCAGGGCAAAGATCCTGGGTTTGATCCCTGGTACTGGAAGGAAGACTGGCTAAAAAGTAAACTGCTTTTGGGCTCTGCAAGAGAACAAAGTGCACATTCCAGTTACTAAAACAGCTATTCACAAGAACAAATCAATCCAAACCTAGCAAAGAAGGACGTCAGATGTTAACTGCAGCGTAAAGCCTGCCTCCCCCTGGCTAGCAACACGGGGCTCCTCTGAAATGTTCACTCCCTGCTTCCTTGTTGGTAGAGCTCTGTCTGACTCATGGGAGGCGCTTAGGGTCCTGTCACTCAGTCAACTCAGTAACGTCTGCATGAGTGAACCCTGCTCTGTTCACCTAAAGACTAGATGAAGACTATTGGCACAAGGTTGGGGGTGGAAACGGATCAGAAGGTAAGGTGCTAGAAAACTCAATCCGACAAAACATAAAATAGAAAATGTGAGCCATGTGAGCGAGACTGTTAAAAAACGTGCATGTGTATATTAAGCAACTGCCCAAGGGTCCCTAGATTCCAGGGTTTTATTATTCTATCTGTTGCCTCTCTCTGTTTACTGCGAAGAACTCATCAATTATGACTGCTCTGATGCAGTCATCTTACATTACTGACACTTCAAGGAAGCCCACTTTAACGAAACAGAAAACGTAACTTGAGCCATTAACCACACAGATTTCTAGTGAATAATGAACTTCCCTTTAAAGTACCAAAAGAATTCATAAATGTAAAACAAACCTAACAGCATAATAGCTAAAATACACTACCTGAAAGAGTAATGATTCCCTTGGGTTGAGGTTGAAACCGCAAATATTTGTTACAAAAGTCGGGAGATTCAAGAGCCAAAAACAAAACATTGCCCAAAAAGTAGCCTGCTGTTTGGCCCACCGAATTGCAAGTGGATGCATAACCCACGTTTTCGCGGGACAACATAGTCAAGGCCCAACCATCCACAGCGATGTCCTGAGTGGCGGCCAGGAATTCAAATAAAAAGAATGTCACAGTGAGAGAAAACACATCCGGTGTTCTGCCGTCGCTGTTCCCCAGCAAATGATCCACTTGCGTGGATAAAAAGATCATGAAGAGTCCTAGTATATACTGTGTGGGGACAAGCCAGGATTTGCGACGACCGAAGCTCTTGAAATAAACTGCATCAACCAATGGCGCCCAGAGCAATTTGAGACTAAAGGGCCAGAAGACAAAGCTGAAGAAGGCTTGATCTGTGTAGCTAACGTTTTTGCTCTGCAGAATGAGTGGGATGCTCCCCGCCAGGCCTAAGGGGATGCCCTGCAGCACGTACAGAAAGAGCAGCAGCAAAATGCTGCTTATTTCGGCCCGGCAGCTCCGCGGGGCTCTCCAGAAGTCGCCAAAGTCAGCATCGCGCAGGAGCGCTTCCCTGTCCTCTTCCCCGTCCACCGAGTCGGACTGACTGTCCTCCCAGCTGCCTGGCGGCAGGGGGCCGGTCTGCACATCCAGGGAACGGTTGAAAGTCCCGGGCCGCCGCTGGCGACTGCTGTCCTTGTGGGAGACGGTGGGCGACATGTCAGAGACGAGGCAGAGTCCCGTCTGTGGCGGGCCCAGGCTGAGCGTTTTGGATCTGTTCTAGTCTGAAGTCCAAGACAGTCGCTCTGGACCAGGGTCTCGGTGGTTCCAGGACAGGGGACAGGGCGCGGAGCGATGAGGGCACTTCGGTCTGCCGTCCAGAGTGCTGGAGAAGGGAGCCAGGCCCCTGGCTGGTGGCCCAGGCGGTGCCAGGGTAGGTGCCCCTGGCAGCGGCTTCAAGGAACCTGACCGAGGCTCCTGGGTAGCCGCGCCGGGCTCAGAACTGGACAAAGGGGCCGTGGTGCCGCGAAGAAAATCTGCTTCTAACTCGGGGGGACCGAAGAAAGGCGACGAAAACGTCTCTCCCAACCCACCTCCAGCTCTCGCCGCCACCAGCGCGGCACACAGGACTTTCTCCACTGCACTCCAGAAGTACCTGATAACTTCCTCCCTCGCGCTTCAGGAAGTGGTCCTTGTCTCAAATAGGTCCCCACCGTGCCTCCTAAAAAAGCCTGTCAGGACACGCTGTGGTAGCCGAGCTGGGAAACAACGCTTAGGGGGAACCCTTAATCCACGGGGTCTGGACCTCGGAGGAGGTTTAGCTCGGGAGTACGGTGCGGCGGGGGCGGGGCGCGGAGCGAGCTCCGGCTCTGAGAGCCGGGGCTGGTCTGGCTGGCGTGGGCCTCGGTCATTGGGCGGGCGCTGCCACGTGACCGCGGTTTGGGCTGGCGGCGGAATCATAAAAAGGCGCAACAGCTGTAGCTACTGTTGGGGAGGTTGTGGTAGATACGGGAGCTGGTGGTGGTCCCGGGAAGAACGAGGCCAAGCTCTAGGCTGGGAAGTGTGAGATTCAGTTGCTTTTGAGGGGTGGGCCGCAAGAAAGGGCTGAAGGTTAAGCAGTTTCAGTATCAGGAGGCCACTGCTGAAGAGAAGCCAGGTTTTTCTGCAGTCCGTCTCTCCAGTGGAGGGGAAGAAGAGGGGAACTTCGTGACGGGCTTCCGTTAGGTTCCGTGGCAGGGGTGAATTCGGAGACACATTACGTTTGTTTTTGCGGTACCGTAAAAGGCCTTTTATAAGCCACCATTCTGTTGGCATCCTTGGTTATGCATTTTAAGTGGTTTTCCTTTCTTAGGCGTTTTGGCAAAGCATTGCAAACACTTGGAGTCGGAAATACTGAGAAATCAGATTTAGTATTTAAGTGATAGCCAGGACAGATTTTCCAAGAATTGTATAAAGTGGTCGCTTGTGCAGTTTTCAGACATCACTGCTAACGTGTTAATATAGTAATACATTTTTTTAAAAATTCTGTACAGAAAGGATGATACAGGAAGATCCTGAGTTTGAGGCCAGCCTGGGTTACTTAGTGGAAACCCCTCCCCCAAAAGAAAAAAATATTGGGTACAAGTCCCCTTAATTTGGCCTTGATTATTGTTCTGTGCATACACCGGCCTTAGCGTTTTTACTTCTTCAACATCAATTTCCTCCACAAGAATTTGAGCCATTATTTTTATTTAACAGAAAATGGCAACTATAAAGTGCTCTAATCTTTGTTAATGAGAATAGCCTACAGGGTTATCTAAGTGAAGCCAATTATGATTCAGTTAAGCTACTCAGGAAAGAGGTTTAGATTGTTCTAGATTAAAGCTAACCTTACCTGTACCTTGAACAAGTTAATTAACCAAAATCTCATTTGTGATAAATACAAAATAGGGTTTATAGTCTCTATTTCAGAATCATGAAAGTTAGTAGAAATTATAGAGCCATACACAGTAGACGGATGTTTTTAAAGATAAAATATTTAATGAGCTTATATTAAGGTTTGATTTTCTCCTTTATTTTGAAATAATTACAGACTCTCAGGAAATTGTGAATGTGCTTTTCACTCAGCTTCCCTCAAGGGTAAACATGTTAAATACAGTATACTGGGATAGGCCGGGTAAGGTGGCTCTCACCTATAGTCCCAGCACTTGGGAGGCTGAGGCAAAAGGATCACAGTGAGTTTGAGGCCAGTGAACTACATAGCAAGACCTTGTCTCAGAAAAATATGTGAATAACTATAGTACAACAAACCCAGGAAGTTGACCTATGTGAAAAATTAATCACTAATCTTAGATTTCACCAGTTTTTGAATGTACTAATTTGTGTGTTCCCTGTGCTGTCCTTTTAAGCATTATCACATTGTAGTACAACACCTTTATTGTTACACCAAACTACCCCCCCTTTTCTTCGTTCTCTGGCAAGAACTAATTTATTTCCTGCTATATTTATGTTTTATCAAGAATGTTATAAAAATGGAGTGACAGAGTATGTGGACTCGCATGGCAGGTAGCTGTTTGGCTTGTATCTAGATGTCCCCCCAAAGCCTCGTGCTGTCATAAGTGGGACTTTTGGAGGTGGCTGGATCTACAGTGTGTGATGCTGGGATTAAGGGTGTCCCACCCAGTGTGTGAGTGCTACCTGTGCTAAGGGCAGGTAGCCTGATGATCTATAGGGTACATGCTTCCTGTTTGCTACTTTGCTGTTTAGCCTTCTGCCTGCCGAGAACTGTATCTCCTCTGCAGTGTCCCTCCGCCGTTCCACCGTGCCTTGGAGCCAGCCAGTTATGGACTGAAAGCTATACAAACTATAAGCTACAGTGAAACTTTATTCCTTTAACTTTGAGTGTTAGGTATTTTGTCTCAGCAGTGAGAAAAAGTAACTAAGACAGTAACATTTTGGATCTTTTTTTCAGTCAGCATAATATCCTTCAAATCCATCTAAGATGTTAATATACAATACATGTCAATTATTCTGTAGCATGCAGCAGTATTCCCTTTTATAGATGTCACATCACTGTTTTAAATAATCTCTTCCAAATATTTCTCCTTACATATAAGACAGTGCATAGAAAATGCATTACCCAGAAAGATGATTCAAAAAAGTTACCTATAAACAGCGTTTTCAGTATACATGTAGATATAATTGTGTGTGTATCTATATCTATATCTATATGGCATAAATATATGTGTTTAATGTATTATTTTTCACCAGATAGCAATAAATATCATAAGAAACTATAACTAAAAGTAAGTAACTAAAAGTAAGCCTACAATACCTCACAACATTTAAGACATAAAACTTATTATTGCTGGTGTCATAATCTATTAAGGCTGTTTCAACAAAAGTACCATAAACTTGTTGGCTTATAAGTAACATTTGGCACCATTCTAGAGGCTGGAAAGTTCAAGATCAAGGCTCTGGCAGATTCAGTCCCTGGTCAATATCATCCTGTGTCTTCCTCACTGGGTGCCTGCCCTAGCATGTTTTATTCTAAGGACGCTAATTTCTTCCACAAGAGCTCCTCTGTCCTGACTAGTCACCTCAGTCAATATATGAATCTGGGGACATGCAAACATTCTGTATGTTGCATCCCAGCTGTAGCCCCCTTTGTGTCTGTCTTGGTTACTTTTCTCTCGTTGAGACAAAATACCCAATGCCCAAAATGAAGGAAGGAAAAGTTTATTTAGCTCACAGTTTGTAGAGGTTTCAGTCCATACTTGGCTGACTCTAAGGCAGAGTGGCACATGGCAGAGGGCAACTGTTCATGGCAGTGGAAGATAACAAGAGCACAAGGGAGGAGTGGCGGAGAACAGGCCTCTTTCCCTCGCTTACATTGTAAGCAGGCTGCCCCCACCCAGAGGCGTGTGGCATTCTCATAATCTCCATGCTCTCCTCTTGCGGCAGGCTCAGGATGAATACAGAGTAAACACCCTGGCCCCCTGCTGAGTCACATAGTTAACTTTCTAAACTTACATTGACACAATGAACGACATCCCAGAAAGTTAAGGGTGTGTCCTTTTCACCCCAGGATGCAGAACTGCTGAGTCACTTAGCCAAACCTCTGGACTCCCCAAGCTGACCCAATGTGTCAACCATAACAGTGTCCTTTTCATATGCAAAATGCTTTCTTTCCATTCTTGTAGCCCTAAAAGTCTTCATTTGTTCCAGGATCAACTTGAAATATAAAGTCTAAACACCAAATATCAGATTTGGGTAGCATTCTAGGTACTGTTTATTCTGGGGCTCTTCAGCAGGGAACCAGTTACAAAACCAAACATTTTATGTAGGTCCAAAGCACATTGCTGAGAAAAACAGGGTGGACATTCCCATTCCCATAGAACTAGCAGAGTGACAGCTCCCGAGTCCAAATTAATACTCCTATTTGTCTTCATATCTTAGGAATCTTTCACCTTTTGCTAAATAACTCCAAAATACAAGGCAAATCACTTAAGCTCTTAAAACTTGAAAATAATCTTGCAGTCTTGGATTTATTGGGGTGAAGGTCCAGCCCTGACGTGTTGCTAGGCAGGGGTTTTGTCCCCAGGTTGTGTCAGGTAGCCCTGCCCCTACACTTTGGGCAGAGGCTGGCTGGCTGGCCTGTTAGAAACAAGGCAAGGGTCCCTCCTTTTGACACTAGGGAGGCAGATAAAAGTTCTTTGTATGCTGCTCTTCTTTGCTTCTCCACTGCCCTTCCCCTGAGAAATAATGCAGATCAGTTTGTCTAGGGTGAGTCTCTTCCCTTTGGCTGACCAGATTCCACCATTTTCAAGTGACTAGGTCTTCCATCTCCAGGATGAGTTTACCCCTCTGTGTGACCCTTCCGTGCCTGGCCACCCATGTTTGGCATTTTGCATTCCCTCTGATTTACCCTAGGGCCAGATTCTTAAAAACTGGTCTAAATTTAATCCTCTAACTCTCAACGAGTAACTGAAAAAGTTTGAATCCCATTTAGTCCAGCTTTCTGCCCTTAGGAAAGGGCTGGGAACTAGGCAATATCTCTAGTCCCCTTTTTTTTTCCTTCCCTCTGCTCAGGAATGCTGCTAGGACTGGGCAGACTGATTGGTTTACACTAGGGCCAGTACAGCAAAAATGATTTCATTGACAGAAGAGCAAACATCCCTAGGGACCCCATGAGTTTGCTAACAGTGTTAAGCAAAACTGGATCACGAGGATCACAAGGTAGAAAGTGCCAGTACGAACAGCCCAGTTTTGGCCACTTCCTCGAGTATCTCCAGCTTGCCACAGCTGGAGCTGGACAGGGTCAA
Organism: Dinomys branickii; assembly: GCA_004027595.1. Taxonomy (NCBI): domain Eukaryota; kingdom Metazoa; phylum Chordata; class Mammalia; order Rodentia; family Dinomyidae; genus Dinomys; species Dinomys branickii. Next base: position 142,408 of record PVLD010001674.1, read on the forward strand.
GCCTAAGAGTTGCCTTAGGTAAAGAGTAAGACACCTTCAGGGATAGGCAGGGACCCTGCTGTTCCTCTCATCTCATTTCTTTTTTTTTTTTTTCTGTTCTTTTTTTTTTGCGGTACTGGGGATCGAACTCAGGACCCTGCGCTTGCCAGGCAAGCACTTATTCCACTGAGCTATATCCCCAGCCCCCTCTCATCTCATTTCATAAGAAGGAAAAAGCCGTCACGGGTGGACATTTGCAGCAAGGAGGTGGTGGCCTTGGTAGGCCTTCGACTTCCCTCGCCCTTTGAAATACTGTACAATACTTAGTTGGCTGCAATAAAGTGCTACCTCAGCTCTTTCCATCTGGCCTGGGCTCCTCCTGCGAGATGAAACAGTTGCCAAAGGAAAGTGTATACATGATGACACTGCACCTTTAACTATCTGTCCCTGTACAGATAACGTTACATGTGGCTATCTAAAGCAGGCGCTATCAAAAGAAGAGTTTACTATAGCAACTATCACAGAGCCTAGTGCCCTTCTTAAAATATTCCTCAGGCAGGATGTGGTGGCGCAAACCTGTCATCTCAGCACTCTGACGCTGAGGCAGGAGGACTGATACAAGTTCAAGGCCAGCCTGGGCTACAAAGTGAGTTCAAGGCCAGCCTAAAGTGCGTAGTGAAACCCTGTCTCAAAAAGACAAAAAAGGAAGGAAGGAAGAAGAAAGAAAAGAAAGAAAAGAAAGAAAGAAAAAGAAAGAAAGAAAGAAAGAAAGAAAGAGAAAAGATTATTTGAGCTCATATCAGTTCTATTTTTCCTTTATTTTTGCCCTTATAAATTTAAACTTGTGGCTCTTTTTGGGATTTCCATGGAAAACTGGTTATATAGCTTTTCAGGGTAGCCAAACTCATTTAGAAAATTACCAGATGAGGGCCAGGAGGCTCCAGGCTTCCGTAGGACTTATAAATAGAATCCATAAAGTTTGATAACATAAAGGTTATATATGATTAGGCTAATGTATATGCTTCTATGTCAATTTTCAAATATATGTTCTATTTGACTTGGAAAAACAATAAATAGACACTCAAGATATTAGCCCAAGTGCTTGTGCTTGATATAGCTCACCAATAGGCTAATTTAAATCAGTTGTTAAGAATAAACATATTTTAAAAATTGGTGACATATGTCCATCCAGGTTGCTAGACAACCAGCATAATATAAAAATTAGTTTTACAAATGCAATGGCTATTATTGTCTATGCACAAAAACTTGAGTTTTCCATTGTCAAAAATTATATATATAACTATATACCTATATCTATATATATCTTTAAGTAGTACTAATGGGTATGATTTGGTTTTTGTGAGTCATCTAATTATGAAGATGACTAAGTGGGGATCCCTAAAACGCTCCCCTGTGACTAAAAACAGCAGCTTCCTCAAATCATTTGTTCAGTTTTCATCCACTGATGGGCTTTCTGCATTTTTTCCCCCGGAGTCTTATGATGGTGTATCACAGCAGACATTATTAATTACATCATTGTAATATATAAAAGAATAATATATTTAACACTAATATACATTAAATATATAAATTAATATATTTAAATTGGCTGTCATGAAAAGATTAAGGTTTTTATGTCTAAAGCAATAAGATTTTAAGATACTTATTAAACTTATAAAACTAGATTAAAAAAGCAAAGGTTCTATATTTTACTAAGATAATTTCCTGTGTTTTCTGTTGTTAGGCTTTTGATTATTAAAAACTGAATTTTAAGAGTTAAGTATTATTTAAATGTTAACCTATAAAGTGTTTTCAATAATGTTTATGATTGGTTAATGAACAAGTTTATGATGCAATCTACATATCTAAGACTAGAAATACAGCTAAAAACAAGGTATGCTGTGAGTTTAAACTTTTAGATTTATAGTTAAGATACACAAGTTTAGATTTATACAGTTAAGATTTATACAGTTAAGATACAAAGCAGCTAATGATTGCTGTCTTTTACACAATCTGCATCTAGACTTTAGACATATAATCAAAATTTGGCATTCTTTTAAATCTAGTCCTGCCATTTAAAACTTGGTCTGCATCTATTGGCCTTGATTAAAGAAGCACTTTGTTATTGTATAAATGAGATACGCTTTGATATTGGGTAAGAAATCTTTTTTTTTTTTTTTGCGGTACTGGGGATCGAACTCAGGACCCTGTGCTTGCTAGGCAGGTGCTTATTCCACTGAGCTATATCCCCAGCCCCCTGGGTAATAAATCTATTCAGAGTCTTTAATACTGCTTCCTAAATTTATAAGAGCTCCAAAGATGTCCTTTAATTCTTGTCAGTACATTTATACACCATAAACCTATTAAAAGAGCCTAAATTTGCCTTAAGAGTAAAAACTAAATATATGTAAAGTTTTCTATATAGCTGTCATGATATTCATGCAAACCTCATGGCATATGAAATGCATTTGTGTTTCCCAAGTGTACGGTGTAATAAGATGTGTATGCCAGCCCAACATAAAACAACCAGCCAGATGAAATAAATACTTTCTCAGGGTTGTGTTTGTGTAACTGTTAGGTAACTGTGCCATAACAGTTAGAGGTACCTAAACAACATACAGTCCAGGAAGTGTCACTCTAACGATTAAATGTTAGACATTAATAACCTGCAAATTACATCTGTAAACAAGTATATTCTACTTAACGATACGCTATTAAAAGAATAAATTTAGAAAAAAATTGTCATTTAATATTTTATAATTAGATAAATGTAACTGACTAAAAAGTTATGTTGCACTAAAGTAAAAATTCAAGTGTACTGTAGAGGGCTGGGCATGGTGGTGTACGCCTGTAACCCAGCACCCATGAGGCTGATGCAGGAAGAGCACTGTGCCTTTGAGGCCAGCCTTGGCTTTATAGTAAGTTCAAGGCCAGCCTGCACTACATACAGAGATTTTGCCTTAAAAAAAATAAATGTATTTCAGAGATAATAGCAAATCCTAGTGGTTGTAATATAATAATGTCATGATTGTCATGTTAAAATCCTATGTTGACCTTATTCACAAATTTTCCCCGTAAAAGCATTCTAATTGTTATGTTAATATTCTACAGGAATTTGGCTCTAAGACATTTATGATTGGTAAAAAAAATAACAGTTCTGTGGTCATACTTTATATGAAATTTGTTTATTCTCACAAACTCCAGATGGTCATGCAGGTGGAACCAATGATAAATGTGCCAGATTTCTTGCTCCATTAGACAGACCTTCTGAAAAGGGTCCGTAGCAGCAAAGCCCCAATAAGACTTTTATCCAAGGCCCATTACTGGAGAAAACCCCTGACAGCCACCTCCTGTACACCGATGAAACTTCAACCATTCTTCCCTAATGGCAGAGATAACTCTTCAGAGAGGGAACTGTTATAGACAGCTAAGTTAGATAGGAATTGGTATACACTCAGACAGGAATTGGGCCTGCGAGGAAGTCAGCATGAATGGGAGGGAGTGGAGGAAGGCAGGAGGAGAGAGACAGAGAGAGAGAGAGAGAGAGAGAGAGAGAGAGGGAGGGAGGGAGGGAGAGGGAGGAAGGAAGGAAGGAAAGAAAGAAAGAAAGAAAGAAAAGAAAGAAGGAAAGAAGGAAGGAAGGAAGGAAGGAAGGAAGGAAGGAAGGAAGGAAGGAAGGAAGAAAGGAAGAAAGAAAGAAAGAAAGAAAGAAAGAAAGAAAGAAAGAAAGAAAGAAAGAAAGAAAGAAAGAAAGAAAGAAAGAAAGAAAGGAAGAAAGGAAGGAAAGAAAGACATCAGGATTGAAGGTAGAGGCAAATCTAAAGATAGCCAGGCCTGCGTGCCTCACTAGAGAAACAGCAATTCGAGATTATATTGCAATTACCACCACTTGGGCCCAGTTAGGCATCAAACACAGAGGTGAGTGACCAGAACATCTGCACCCATGCTCCTTTCCTCTCCCCAAAGTGCCTTTGTTCTTTCCGTGTGCTCTTGCTATGGGACTTGTTTCCCTATTGGATCAGTATTAGCTATGAATCTATTCGTGGAATCTGATAGGTTCATTGTAGTTTGACCAATGTTCTACCCCGACAAAGTGTCTTGGGGGCCACCCTCTCAGGAAACACCCTCTGGAAATCCTATTTCCAATAAAACTCTTAACAGGTCAGGAGTTACATTTTTCTGTGTCCGGGTTTTTTTTTTTTTTTTATTTTGCTTTTGTTTTTGATTTTCTGAGACAAGGTCTTGCTCCGAAGTGCAGGCTGACCTTGAACTTGTGGCGATTCTCTTGCCTCAGCCTCCCGAATGCTGAGAGTACAGGTGTGCACGACAACACCTGGCAGTACTTCTTTCTTGTGACAGGATCTTGCTCTGTAGTTCAGGCTGGTCTTGAACTCACTGTATAGCCCAATCTTCCCTCAAACTTGAGGTGATCCTCCTGCCTTAGCCTCCCAAGGGCTGGCATTGTAGGCATGTGCCTGGCTATCTGAAGTTTTTCAAAGAAGTTCCATTTGTAGGATTCCAAAGTCCATGAACTTCCCTCTCCCAGTTTTTAAATAAGAATATATATGCTGCAGTTTGAGTACAATCGTCAAAAAGTATGAGCTGGAAACTTCATCATCATTGTAGCCGTCTAGGCGGTGGGGTCATTTGGGGGTGTTTAGGCCACGGAGGTTCTACTCTGGATGGATGAATAGATTAATGCCTCTATCACAGGGCTGGGCTCTTTAAAGAATGCCGCAAAGATTCTTAATGCAGCAAGAAGGCCCTTGCCAGATGCTGATTTCTTGGTCTTAGATGTTCCAGTTTTCAAAACCATGAACCAGTATATTTCTGCTTGGTATAGGTTACCGACTCTTAGGTATTCTGTTACAGCAGCAAAAAAACCAAAAAAGACTAACATGTAAAGTATGGGTTACAAGTACACAATTGCTGAGAAAGTAGCCCTAAGATTATAACACATATATGGAAGTTATTTCTCTTTTAAGATTCATTTTATAAAATAGTACAGTCTCATTCATAATGGTTTGTATTTACTTAGACTTAAATATTGTAAAATATCCTTGTTTTGTACTCTGTCTTATTCCCTAGATCTTGATGTCCTTATGATTAAATGCTACTGCATTTTATATGATTATGTGGTTTATAATAATGGGAGAAATTGTATTGCCATTATTTGTGTGTGTTTTGTTTTTGAGATGTTGTGTTTTGTTTCTAATTATGTTGCCCAGGCTGGTCTCAAACTCATGGGCTGAAGTGATGTTCCTACCTCAGCTTTTCAAGTAGCTGTGCTATCAGTGTGCAGTATCATAACAGGGTTATTTTTCAAACTAGAGTAGATAGATGTGTTAGCTAGCTTTTCATCCCTGTGGCAAAATGCTTGAGATAAGCATTTATAAGGAAGGAAGGTTTATTTTGGTTCACAATTTCAAATGTTTGAACCTCTGGTTGCTTGGCTCCATTGCCTTTGGGAGTGTGGTTAGATAGTACACTGTGGTGGGGAGTGCATAGTGGAGGAAGATGTTCACCTTATGGTTACCAGGAAGCAGAGAGAGAGAGAGACAGGAAGGGGCCAGAGTCTCATACTGCCTTTGAGAATACACACCCAAACTGGGCATGGTGGAGCACACCTGTAATCCCAGCACTTGAAAGGCTGAGGCAGGAGGATCGTCTGGACAGTTCAAGGTCAGTCTGGGCTACCTAGGGAGTTCAAGGGCAGCCTGGACTGCATAACAAGACTCTATCTCAAAAAAAAGAAAAAGAAAAAGAAAAATCAGTGACTCAAGCTAACTTTCTACCACTAGGCTCCAATGCTGAGCACACTTCACTAGGATTAGTGGATCCTTTTCCAAAGTGGCTCACTCACATGGTTGTTGGCAGGAGATCTCAGTTCCTTGCCACATGAGTCTCTGTAGAGATACTTATGTGTTTTCTGACATAACAGCTGGATTACTGCAGAGCAAGTGGCCTTAGAGAAAGAGTAAGGAGAAAATTACAATGCTCTTTAAAACACAGTCTCAAAAGTTACATACTGTCATATCGTATTGTTTATGAGAAGCAAGTTATCAAATCCAATTTATATCGAAGAGGAGAATAAAGTTGAATTAAGCATATCAAAAACTTTGTGGACATATTTTTTAACCACCAGTGAACCATTTCAACAATCTGAAGATAAAATTTTTTCTCCATATTATGTAAACAATATGTAAATGTTTATCTGCTAGCTTTTAAGATTTTTGTGAAAAATTTTCATAAAAGAGATGATAAAGTTCTGGCTAAGCTCAAGTGGAATTGTGAATGGAAAGATATTGGCATAGTATATATCTTTGAAATTAGCAAACCTGTTGTTTGTTACCTAGTTCCTCAAGCCTGCAGGTTACTATTATAGTTAATGTTGACTGTGGTTATGTGTAAATTTATTATTATGGTTAATGTTAACCTGAATACCTTTACTCTGCATATTTCTGAACTTTGATAAGGACAACCAGCAAAAGGATGGAATCCAGGCTGGACTATGTATTGCACCCAACCGTCATGTCTCTTGTCTCCTTCAACCTGGAATAGTTCCTGTCTTGCGCTGACTTTTTTGGGGTATTGAACCCAGGGCCTCTCACAGGCTAAACAATTGCTCTGTTATTGAACTGCATCCCCAGGCTGATACTCTTTCTCAGCATTAGTGTGATGAATTGTATTTTCCAAGTATTGTGCCACATTTCCAGTTCTGGAGCCCTTTTCTTGAATCTGGGTCAGCATCTTTTTTCATGTGAATTAGGGTACAGTTCTCGAAAATAAGATATGAACTGTATCAAAGAAAGTTATTTATTTATTTATTTATTTTTGAGATAGTGTCTTGCTGTGTAGTTCAGGCTGGCCTCTAACTCACACTGATCCTCCTGCTTCAGCCTTCCAAGTGCTTAGATTATAGGTGTGTGCCACCATGGCCAGCTCAAAGGAAGTTATTTATAACATATAATATCTATACTTAATATATACTTAATTTTCATTTTTTATTGGTATATGTTTACATAAAATGCATTTTATTTTGGGGAATTAATACATATACGTAAAACACCTTAGTCACTCTTCACCCTGCTTTTGTTTTTTTGAGTCAGTGTCTTACTATATGGTCAGACTGGCTTTGAACTCATGATTTAACCCAAGCTGCCAGGCCAGCTGGAACCTGTGATTGTCTTGCTTCAGCCTCCAGAGTGCTGAGATTATAGGCATTCACCACAGTGCCTGCACTTCTTTAGCATTAATTTAATTTTGGTTCTTTTGCAAGTATCCTGTTTTTTCGGTTTGGAAGCTTATGGAATTTTGCTTTATCCTTGATAGTCAAAATTTTCTCCAGGATGTATCAAAGAATGTACATATTTCTTTTCTGGTTTTTTTTTTTTTTTTTTTTTTTGGTCTTTTTGAGACAGGGTCTCCCTATGCAGTTTAGGTTGGCCTTGAGCTCACTTTGTAGCCCAGGCTGGTTCTGAACTCACGATGATCCTTTGCCTCAGCCTCCCAAGTGCTGGGATTATAGGTGTGCGCCACCATGCGTGGCGTTTTTTGTATTTTTTAAAGACAGGGTCTTGCTATGTAGTTCAGACTGGCTTTGAGCTCACTTTGTAGCCCAGGCTGGTCTTGAACTTGCAACGATCCTCCTGCCTCAGCCTCTCAAGTGCTGGGATTATAGGCATGCACCACCACACCTGGCTCATATTTATTTTAATAATCTTGTTCAACACTTACAGGTTTATTTGAATAAATGAGTTCAATCTTTCTTGAACACAGGGAAACTTCTAAAATAATATATTTCAGCTCCCACTCCTTTATTAACTACTGGCTATCCTAATAAATATATACTTTGTTTACTGAAGACTTTAATTGCAAAGATATTGATGGCCTCAGAATCAATAAAAGCCCAAGACTAGCACAGTAAAGACAGAAATCAAAGCAGCTGAAGGTTAGACAGTAGGAGAGACAGCTATCCACTTAGAGGAAATTTTCTAAAAAACTACTCCCCTGACAGACTTAGGATATCTGAGTTTGTTTTTTTCCCAGCCTCTATTATAAAAATTACTACTACCACTCAGTGGCTCCTCCCTGTGCATAGGTCTGGCTATATCTGTCTTCCAGTCAATTCATTATCATCTGAACAGTATCTTCAATATATTTCCCTGGATTGATTGATTGGTGTTTGGAGACAGGGTCTTGCTATGCAGCCCAGGCTAACTTTGACTTTGCTGCAATTCTCCTGCCTCAGTGTTGGTTTTAAAGGCATTTGCCACCGTGCCTGACTGAATTTTTCTTTTCTTTTTTTCCTTTTTTTTTTTGAGACAGGGTTTTGCTTTGAAGTTCAGGCTGGTCTCAAATTTACTCTGTAGCCTAGGCTGGCCTCAGACTCTTGGTGATCCTCCTGGCTCAGCCTTCTAAGTGCTGGGATTACAGGTGTGCACCACCATGCTTAGCCTCAGCTAAATTTTCAAATTAGTTCTTTGTGTTGCGGGGAAGCAGGTTTATTGAGGTATCTTATATCAAGTGAGTGCAGGTTTAAGATGGCAGACTTTGTGAAATTTCTCCTTTCAGGAAGAACTTGTAGTAAGTATTATAATAGTCCCTCGGTGAAGTGGATCCAAGCTTCTCTTTTCTAGCCATCTCAAATTTTTGGTATTGTGATTAAATTAAACCTCTCTGAGCATTAATGGAAAGATTTATGTTTAAAAATAAGCCAGTTGGTTATAAATTGAGTCTTGTACAAGATGTAATCCAGAAACACCATGAAGGTTTAAATTGAAATAATTTATTATTAAATTGAAATAATAATAATTTAATAGATCACTGGCATTGATCTCCCCCCACACTTCAAACACACTTACCCATCTGTCTTGCTTTTTTTGTGTGAGACAGGGTCTCGATATGTAGTTCAGGTGGGCCTTGAACTCATCATGTGGCCCCAGTTGGCCTCAGACTTATGCCGCAAGGCTCTGCGTGCTGAGGTCACAGGTGCGAGCCACCATGCCTGGCTTCTTGCCCTCTGCTGATACTCCAGAGTCCTCTGTCGTGAGCGTGTTTAGTGGCTCTGCATGGCTGCCTTGATATCCCTAATGTTTTCAAAGCATTTACCTTTCTTGGTCGTTTTGAATTTGAGGAAGAACCAGATGTTGCATGGTGCCAGATCCAATGTGCAAGGTGGATGAGAACACACTACAGTGTTTTTATTTGACAGAAATTGCCATGGAGAGTTGATCATCCAGGTGTGATAAAAAAACAGTGAATGTTTAGGTAGAATAATTTATTACAGTTGTTATGGTGTGTGTCTAGATACCCCCCAAAGCCTCATGCAGTCATGGGGTGGGCTACTAGAGTTTATGATTGATCCTTGGTCCAGTGCAGGGATTATGGGTGTGAGAGCTACACCCGCCCTGAGGCGTGCAGCCTGCATACAGTATAAGGGGGGGAAAGAGGCTCACTGCTGCTCCTCCTGTTCTTGTTCTTGTTGCTTTTGCTGTTTTCTGCCGCATGAACTATTGCCCTTGGCCATGTGCTGCTCTGCCTTGGAGCCGCCTGGATATAGACTGAACCCTCCACAAACTGAGTGAAGTAAACCCTCCCTTCTTTAATTTTGGGTGTCAGATATTTTGTTCCAGCAATGAGAGAAAAGTAATCAAAACAATAAAAGACACATTGCCCTTAATGTGCTTCAAAATATTCCCCTTGCCCACTTCAAACACACCCCATCCTTCTTGGCAGTGTCTTTTACTGTAATAAGTTTGTTTTTTTTTCCTTTTTGAAACAGGGTCTCGCTATGCAGTTAACACTGGCCTTGAACTCATTTTGGAGCCCAGGCTGGCCCACAACTCCTGGTGATTCTTCTGCCTCAGCTTCCTGAATGCTTGGATTACAGGTGTGTGCCACCATGCCTGGCTTAATCTTCATATCTTAGACATTATTAGGGCTATTTTCCCAGCATTGTACCATATTTCTATTCCACCTGTTCTTCCACAACCCTTCCTTTGACTCTCACACTTGCTTGTGATTCATTCAGTACACAGAATGCAGGGAAGTGAATCTGTGTGACTTCGAAGGCTAGGTTAGAAAAGCTCCTACCTGGGGTATACTCTTACATACATAGGCTCCTTAGGAGTCCTGAGCTGATGTACAGGATATCCAGTTACCCTAAAGCAGCTGGGAGGCAGAGGCCACTTGGAGGTACACTGCTGTTCCAGTTCTCACCCAGCCCATTGGCCAGAGATATGAGAAACCCTTTAGAATGACCCGTAGTGCTAGCCTTTTGAGCTACTCTGAGAGGATAGTGGAGGTACTAATAACAAAAATAGGTTAAGGTGTAAAAGGTAGCCATGCCAACACTAGTCAAGAAAACAGGCATGGCTATTTTAGTATTGGACAAAGTGGATGTTAGAATAAAGGATATTAACAGAGGTCACATCATTTCATAATGAGCAATCAATGACAATCTTAAACATTTATCACTCTAATAACAAAGCTTCAAAATACACGAAGCAAAACTTGATTATTAGAAGAATCATAATTATAGTTGGAGATTTCAGTACCCCCTCCCTTAATAATTAGTAGAACCAGTGAAGAGAAAAATCAGCGAGAATAGTCTTAGACAACACCATCAATCCACTTCAACTATTTGTGATGTATAGAACATTTCACACAATAGCATAATGCACATTTTTCTCAAGTACACAGAACATTCACCAAGATAGCCTATATTCTGGGCCATAAAATAAGTCTTAATACATTTAAAGGGATTTAAGTCATATGAAATATAGCCAATGAGTGTAATGAAATTAAATTAGAAACAAATTACATAAATATATCTGCAAAATCTTCAAGTATTTGGAAATTAAATATTGTGTTTCCCCGGCTCAATGAAAAGAGTGCTCCCTGTCTGGAGGCCTGAACAGTGCCAGTTCACAGATGTACCAGTGAGATTATATTTCTTTGACTGCCTTGACCCCCATTCGGCAAATCTGGGAGTACTTTTGTAACCTGTTCCAGCAACGCGAGAAAAGTAACCAACCTTTTGTAACTGGGAACATTTTGATGTTTGAGGATGAGACCTACAGAAGGGTGAAGTAAAACTGGGATGTACTCTGGACTGTTTCTTGTCCATACTCAATTCTCTCCTTTTGCTCTGTATAAAACAGGCCAAATCCTAAGTTATCCTACCTGCATAGGTAACATCTATGTGTGGTTTAGGGACAGATTTCTGGACTCTACCCAGAGGAGGCTTTAGGACCAGGGAAGGGGAAATCACCCTCTCCCCCAAGTCCTAAAGATGAAGACCCCAAATAGGGAATATGAGGTGGTGGCTACCTGTTTCAGGCTCTGAGGGCTGCGCTACCAAATTATCCCACTTCTCCCTTGCAGACTTCCTTTGGGCACCTTTCCTACCTACGTGCCTGGACTGAAGTGTACAATCTCATTTTGGGTAGCCTTGTCAAGGGCTGGGAAGGTAGAGTGCTTGTGTTCCTCATCAGCTGTGAAGCCCTAGCTAAACTCTCGGTTTCTGCTTCAGAAGAATGACATAGATCCCAACCTAGTAACTATTTTTAAAGCATCTGCCAGGGACCTCTAGATACGAAGGATAAAATAGACTGCCCTAAAGAATTATACATCAACTAGCGGGAACAAACAAATAGGCAATTTAATATAATTTATGGAAGAGTTTTTGGAGCAGCATGTGGAGAACAGACTGTATTACTATGTCTTTGTAAGGGGGTGACAGAGTTGAAAATACCCAAAAGTGCTCCCAGATTTGCTGAAGTGCGGCCGATCAGTCAGCTGAGCTCCTTGCCAACATCTACTAGAGTTGATGCCAATTCGGTACAAATCTGAGCCACTGTCTGCCAACAATGTATTGAAGCTGCTAGAGGGATAATTCTCGGAAAGATTCAGAGACCAGAGATATGTGGAGCGATGAAAAATATGAAAAAATGAAAAATAAATACACAAATATATACATACCATGCTTCTAGTCAAAGAAGAAATCAAAAGGTAAATTGGACACTAGGGTGAACTGAATGAAAATGAAAAGACCATGTATCAGAATTTATGGGGCGCTGCTAATGCAGGACAGACGGGAATTACGGCAAGCAGTAGAGCAGAGACTGTTGTTGGACAAGACTGAGAATAAAGGTGGGGGCGGGGGTATAAAATGGGTGTTACGGAAGATGGGTATAAAAATTATATATATTACACATATAATATATATAAACTGTATTTTATAAAATTAAAAGGCACTAACAATGTATTTTAAAGGATAACAGTATTATGAACAACCTTATGCCTATGAATTTAACATCTGAAGTAAAATGGACAAATTCTTTAAAAGACAATTGCTAAAGCTCACTCAAGAAAGATAAGTAGCACAAATACCCCAAGTCCCATCTCTCCCCTCCTGCCCTCCCTTCTCGTCTTCCCCTCTTCCTCTCCTCTTCTCTCTCTTCTCCTCTTTTTTCTTCCTTTTCTTGCGCTAGAGGTTAAACCCATGGCCTCACAAATTCTAGGAAGGCACCCTGCCCCTAAGTCATATCCCCAGCCCCCGTGTCCATTTATGTATTTATTGATAGCTTTACTGAAGCTTTGGGTGTGTACAGGCCCATGATTCAAATCACAATTAACATTCATTTGGCATAGAAATATATTCCATTTCCACAGATTAAAAAAAAACAACCCAGAATCTGATTGCTTCTCACCACCACCCTGTACCCACATGTTCATTTTTAAAAGTGAAATTTACAGTTAAAAACCTTATCATAAAGAAAACTCGGGGCCTAGATGGCTTCATTGGTGAAACCTATTAAACTTTTAAGAGAAAATATCAATTCTTCTAGAACAACAAATCTATACGAACTTTCAGTTAAGAGCAGATGTAGTCTGATACTAAAATCAGTATTATATGAAAACTACAATACCCTTCTTGAACACAGTTGCAAAAATCAAAAGCCAAAATTTTAGTAAATTGAATTTTAGCAAATAAAAAGGAAAACATACATGTCTTCTTGAGGTTTAGCACAAGACTGCAGGATTGGTTTAATGATTAAAGATCAAGGTAATTCAGCACATTAACAGACCAAACAAATAAAAACTATAGTCATCTCAAGAGTCAAAGGAAAGAAATGGCTGGACAACATCTATTCTTGATAAAAACTCTGAGCAAGATAGATGGATAGAAAGGAGTTTCCTGAACGAGGTAAAGGGGCTCTATTGGAAATCCACAATGTTTTCAATATTAACTTTTTGAGAAATCTGTAAAACTTGTGAAAACTAATGTTTTCCTCATAATATAGTACCAGTGAGACTGGGCACAAAAACTTGGGAGAGTTTTGTTAAGACTGCTGAGTTGTGGGCCCAACATTGTTACATTGCCCCGGTCTTGCAGTACTTGCCCTAGCAGAGCTTCTGTCCCACCCTGATAGTGTTTATCTTTGAGGACAGGAAGCCCGCAGAACATAGGTTCCTTGCTGGGCGGGCTGGCTTGAACTAGGTGGATCTAAGACGGCTGCCAGAACACATGCCAGACAGCTTCTAACTTCCTTTTACGCCATCTGCATGCTACATGCTACATGTCACACTAGTGTCAAAACAGTTGACAAATTGCCAGGACAGTGACCTGAAGGAATCATAAAGGAATAGAAAAAGGTAGAATTAGACCTCCCACAAAATATACTGTCATTCCCACAAAATACATGGATATTCCTCCAGTCTCTGAGCCTTTCCCTCCTACTTCTCCCTTCATTTCTGTATTTATAACCTCCGCACCCTAATGTGCTGAGCAGCTGATCCGTGTGTTTAAAAGTTCCCACTTTTCCTATTCTTGGCCAAGAATTAAAGTCCCTTCTGCTTGCTCAGTTGGTGTTGGGTCTTGTTGGTTCCGCAATTCTGCAAGGCAGAAAGGACTCAATTTGGGGAGAGAACATGGCATTGGTTTTCTTCCTGGGGATATACAGAGTTATATGGGTCTGGAGCTCAGAAAAGACATGTCAGGACATACAGCCTCTTAGGAATATTTTGGGGTTTTTTGTTTTGTTTTTCAGTGCTGGGGATTGAATCCAGGGCCTCGTGCATGAAGGCAAGAACTCTACCACTGAACTACATTCCTAGCACCCCCCCCCTCCCTTTTTTTGAGATAAGGTGTCTACTAGTTCAGGCTGGTCTTGAACTCACAGTGTATCCCAGCTTGGCCTTGAACTCAATGTGACCCTCCTGCCTCAGCCTCTGGAGTGCTGGCATTACAGGTGTGCAGTACCACACCTGGCTAGGGTACTTTTTTAAGTATATATTTTTAAACAAGTGTGTAAGGGAAACATACGTGAAAAGTAAAAATGAGAAAAAGGTTAAGAATGCACATACTAAGAAAACTAATATGTAAAATCAGGAATGATAGATGTAAAAAGAACAACAAAAAGCAATGAAAAGCCTTAAAGATGAAAAGATGCCACAATACAGCAAAGATGTAGGAAAATACAGTTTTAAAAAAGGGTAAAATCAATAGAGTCAGAAGTAGTCGAATTTACAATATAAGCATCTTAAGCTACATTTTTTTCCCAGTACTAGGGATTGATCCCAGGGCCTTGCACATACTACCCAAATGATCTAACACTGAGCTACATTTCCCCAACCTACAAGCATCCTAATACCTGATAAAATTCTTAGCCATATACACAAGTGGCCACTAGAACATATTTAAACTAGCCATTATGTAATATAGCCGAGATTTAGCCAATCCTTGATGTGGACACATCACATCACATTCTATTTCATTAGGCATGGATGGGTATGCAAATTTAGGCTCTCCTATTGGTTACTTCACTCTTCTCTGGATTGTTGAGACAGACCTACCAAGATGAGCCAGTGTTCATGGCTTTAGAAAGTTCAAACCTGCTCTTTGTAGTTCAAGAAAAGGTAAGAAAGTACTTTTGAGTCCCAAACCCACCAAGGTGTTGGTCTTTTTGTTTTTGTAAGTATTTTACTAACAAATTGGTTAACCTTTCCCAGATTGGGTGGGGTTTAACTAGTGAAGCCAGACTCTGTGATGTCTACCTGTAATCCCGGCATTCCGAGAGGCTGCGGCAGGACTACAAATTCCAGCTCAGCCTGGGCAATTTACAGTGAGGCCCTGCCTCAAAATGAAAACTCAGAAAACAGGCCTTGCGATGTAGCTCAGTATAAACCGGGTTCAGACCGACACTGCCAAAAAGCCAAAACCAAAACTATATTGTAGCACATTCATTCACTAAGCCTAAGTTTTATCATTTGTAAAAAGGTGGATAAAAACATCAACCCTCACTATTCTCATGGGGTTAGTTAGAATAAGGTGAGTTTTAGAAGTCAGGATTAACTCATTTTCTATCCTTGGTATCTGAACTAGAACCTGACACAGCAAATGCAGCCTACAGAATAGCTATTTGTTAAAAGGGGAAGTATTCCAACCTAAGCGTCATTATTGCCCCACTCTGATTTAGGTCCCCAAGAGACGAAGTTCAAAATTCAAGTAATACTTGTCATATTTTGCCCTTAGCTACATCTCTAGCCCTTTAAATTTTTTTTTTTTTAATTTCGGACTGGGGCTTGCTGAGTCACTGAATTGACCAAGTCGGGCTCGAATTTGCAGTCTTTCTGCCTCAGCCTCCCAGCCTACTAGCTAGGATTTAGGTGTCTGTCACAACGCTTGGCTGTGACACTTGTCTTGACGGGCGCCAAGGGGCAGCTGCAGGGACTATAGTTCTTCCTTCGCATGGTCTGGTAGCTCGGGTTGCTATTCAAATTACGCTTCAGGACCAAGTCCTTCGGCCTGGCCGCCTCAGTGCTGCTCCCACGCCTCTCTGCGGAGGTGCCGCACGCGCTGCACAACTTCCGCGCACCAGGAGGATCAAACCCCATACTGACGTCCCTTGAGCGGGGGCCACGAAACTTTCTCAGAGCAGAAAGCAGCCCTGACCTCTCCGTGGCAGGCAGCTGGCGATCAGGCCGCGCCCGGGTATGCGCTTTTGAGAGGCCCAGTGCGCGGAGGCACACACAATGCAGGAGGGCCGCCAGCCTTCCGCCACCGCCGAGGAGCACAGCCTACAGGCCGAGGCGCTGGACTTAGCTCCCGGGCTCTGCTAGCCGCGGGCTCGGCGGCCGAGGCGCGCACAGGAGCGGGCGCGGGGCGGGGCCTGGGTCGCCCCGCCTTCCGGGGCGGGTCGGCCCCTCCCGCAGGGCGGGCTTCCGGCGCGGGGGCGGGGCCCCCAGCCGAGAACCGCAGGTTGGCACCGCAGCGGGGGCAGAGAACGGGCTCTGGCTCCTCCCAGCGGCCGGCTGGGCGGAAGCGGGAGGCGGGGGCAGCGCGCGCCGTTGGTCGTCTCTCCCGCGGAGCAGGGGCCAGCGCTCCGAGGCTGCCGGTCCGTTCGGCGCTCCGCGGGCGGCCGAGCTCTTCCCGTTCCCGCGGTTCCTCGACCAGGCCTCCCTCGCGCCTCCGGCCCGCGGCCTGACGCTTCCGGGACCCTCCCGCCCCGTCTCGCACTCCCGCCAGCCCCGCGCGAAGCGGCCCCAGCCTCGATGGCTCTGTGTAACGGAGACTCCAAGGTCAGTCTGGGGCGTGGGGGTCCCGGGCCCGTGCAGCCGGGGAGCCAGGCCACAGAGCCGCGCCGCGGGCCCTTCCCGCCCTCGCTCCGTCCGCGCCGCGTCCGAGTGCCGGCCAGGCCTGCGCGCGTCTCCTCGAGGCGGGCTTTGTTGGTTCTGCCTGCGCGTCGCGGTCCGGGAGTCGGAGCGGGCGCTGCGCGGAGGAGGAGGGAGGCGGCGCGGACGCTGTAGGGGCGTCCGCTGTTCCCCGCGCCCCCGCGCGGCCGGGCCTGGGGGGGGTCACCGGGCCCCCCTGGGGCGGCGCAGGGTCCGGGCCTCGCGCGTCGCCCTCGCGTCTTCCCGCCGCCGTGTTTCCCGCCGGTCCTCAGGGAGGGCCCTTCCCGCCCCCGCCGCGGCGGGGTTCGCGGCTCAGCCGGCCCCGGGCCCGCCCGGTGCTCCTCCCCTCCGCGCCGTGCGGCCCGCTGTCCTCTCGGCGCTGTCGGCGGCCCGCTCCTTCGCCGTTGGGTCCCGGTGCGGCTGCCGGCTCGCGGAGGGCGGGGAGGCCGGGCCGAAAGTTGCTGCCCGGTCATGCGGAGCGCGGGGCCGCGTGCTGCTCCTCGCCGTCGCCTCGCCCTTTCCTTCCGACCCTGCCCTGTCCCGGCAGGACGGGCGCCCTCGTTTCCGCGTCTCTTTGAAGACTCTCATTGGTCTATAGTTCTCTTAGAGCCCCGCGAAGTCAATTTGGTGGGGACAGTGCACGGTTGGGAGGGGCGATCGCCTTCTGTGCGGTCTGGTCCAGCTCGGGAGACGACTTGGCCACGTTTCGCCCCGTTGTGTAGAAGTCTACGCTCCTGCTGGGGATCCGTGTTCTGCATCAGGTGGGACTAGTGGCTTATTCAGGCGGTTTTAATATTCTCAGAAAAGTTACACCTTAGTAGCTGGTAATCATTCAAAAGTTGTTGAAGAAATGAGTAAAAATTACAGTGTAGATTGTCAGAGGTAGCAGGTACGCTCCAGCTGAAGCGCCGTGATGCGCCGACTATTACGGAATCTCTTAGCGTTGTGAAGCCTAGCAGACATTGAAACCTTTCAGCTCTGGCCTCAGAAGCTAATAGAAACCTCTGTACGACGCTTCTGCATTCTACTACTCCACTTGCAAAGCATTTATCTTCTCTAATTTTGAACCTTTCAGCTTACTGGAAAGATTAATCTTTACGCTGGTAGATGACTGAAGTGTATTAGGACTCACCTAATTTACACGCTTAGAGAAATGCACAGTGCATTTGAAAGAGTATTTCCAGAAAATAAGTCACATCAGAAAGTGTAAGTATCAGTTTCAAGGTAATTATGGCTTAGGAGTATTTAAGATACGGTGTTTTACTCTAACTGATACTTGTTTTACTCCACTTGAAATTTTAAACAGTCTTGATCAGTTTGATATATTTGAGCCTAAGGTGAATTAACCTTTATTTCCAGGTCTTCTACGCTCTTTTGCAGGGTACTTAGAGTAAAAAACTATTTTAACAATTAGAGTGGATTGGATTGGAAGCAGTTTCAGGAGGTGCAATCTGGGGAATTAACATTTAATCAAGTCTATGCATATATATTCCTGGGGGGGGAAACAGTGACAAGCTATGATATGCCATTGATTGTAAGTATTAAAGTGAAGATACATTAAAACACAGGGAAGTGTGCTCAGGAAATAGTTGAAATAAAAGATTTCTAGGACGTCCACTTGGAAATCTGAGTCTGTTTTCTGTAGCCTACCAGGGAACCAACCACCTTTCCCTTGGGAGTGAAGTACAAGTGCTCTATGCAAGCTTATTTTGTACATTCATTGTCTATTGTTGGGTGTAAATACTAATTCATAAATTAAAGGTTGGAAAAGGGTTACTTTGAGTCCTTTCTGGTATATTTCATTTATTAGTGGCCCCCCCCCACCCCCTACTGTGCTGCACAGGGTGGCCTTGAACAAAAAGTGGCAATCTGCCTGCCTCAGCCTCCCTGAGTGCTGGGATCACAGGCATGCCCTACCATACTCAGTATATCAAGTTTTTGTTTTTGTTTTTGTTTTTTTCACAAAGGGTCTCACATTGTAATTCAGGCTGGCCTTAATTCATTATGTTGTCCAGGCTGGCCTCAAACTCGTGCCATTCACCTGCCTCAGCCTTTGAAGTGCTAGGATTACAGGCATGTGCTACCACACCTGGTATTACCATGATTTCTGAAGTGGCATTTTTTGGGGGAAATGTACCTAGGATCAAACTTAGGACCTTGTGCTGGCTGGGCAGGCACTGTACCACTGAGCTATATCCCCAGCCTCTAAAAATGGCATTTTTTGTGTAGCAGAAACTAGTGAGTGACCTAGAAGATGTAAAAGCATTTGGGCTATTTTCATTAGGTTTGTTTGTTTGTTTATTTGAGACAGGGTCTCACTATGTAGCCAGGCTGGCCTCAAACTCAGGGGAGTCCTGCCTCAGCCTCTGAAGTGCTGGGGTTACAGGTTTGTGCAACCACACTCAAGCTATTTTCATTAGTTTTATACATAGCATTTTAGAGCTGGAAAGGACCTGTATGTGTTGTAGCTTTCTGTACTGAAAACACATACATAGCTCGGTTTAGAACCTTGCACTTTTTTTCCCCTTTGGGCTACATGGCTGTCTTAAGACAGTTTGCTTAGTTAAGGAACTGATAATGTTCAGACAACTAAAGATTTTATTTAAGCCAGTTGTGGTGGCACACGACTGTAATCCCAGCACTTGGGAGGCTGAGGTAGGAGGATTGCTTTGGAGGCCAGTCTGGGCTACACAGTGAGTTCAAGGTCAGCCTGAACTACATAGTGAAACCCTGTCTCAAAAAACAAAACTTATGTAATGTAAACTATAGATGTCCTTTAAAAACATTTTTCACCACAACAAGGTTATTTGTTATTTGTGACATAAGTTTTTCCAGTTTTTTATTATGGTATCGTTATCAGTATTCTTTGGGTGATTTAATCAGTTTTTTCACTGTTTGTCCCTATCTGAGGTCCAGGCTCTTGGTTGGAATAAAGGTAGTACCTGTCCCGCCACCTTCCCTGAGATACTGTTGACTCAGATATATCATACTTGGATATCTGGATTAAATGTGCCTTATTAATATTTAGTGGAATAATATAAAATCTTTAATAATTTTAAGATTGAAACTTGCAAGATAAAGATTTTGCATTTAGTGGAACTCTAACCCAGATCTTTTACCTGAGTTGCATTCAAAATGAACTGCACTTTATATAGTAGAATGTTTCATGAAAATGTTTTTGAGATTCAAAGTAAGTTTTTTCTTCAGATTTTTTAAAATTTAATTTTTTCCTTCAGATTTTGTTCTGATAGCGTAATCATCTAGAATGGAAATGCCACTGCAGGGAAAAAAGGGGAATTGCTCTTGTAGTGTGTTCTTAGAGAAAGGTTTTGAAAGCTCTCCAGGAACCTCAGATGACACTGCCTTGACAGTAGGACAGTTTGTTATGTAAGGAAGACTTGTTTATTTAGGATTGCGTGTGTGTGTGTGTGTGTGTGTGTGTCTGTGTGTGTCTGTGTTTGGATTGAACTTGAGGCTCATGCATGCTAACTATTGAGCTACCACTGAGCTTCATCCCCAACCCAAAAATTTTTAAAAAATATATGCTTGTCCTATACTTGTCAAAATATATATTTCTTTTTAAGGTTACTTGATGAATTATACTATATTCCAGAACTTGCTGCTGCTTAAATTAAGGAATAGTTATTTGCCTTGCAGAGATCTAAAATTTTCCTTGTTAGAGTACTTACATTTTTTTCATACTTTTACCTAAAACATTTTGAGACTTAAAATGAATGAAGTCCTCAAAGTTATTTATGAGTTTGAAGCACTTTGTGAATCAACAAAAAAATAATTGTTGTATAGACTTTTTAATCTTTACATTGCATATATATAATTCTGGGTTGTGCAGAATACATTTTTCCATGCACATAGAATACATTTATTTCCAAATACAAAAATAAAACATTTCTGTATTTGATGTAGAAAGCAGCTTTGCTATAGTAATAAATGACAGTTGGTTGGTGTTCCTGTTAGAGTGATAGTGGGGGAGTGTGACCTGGGGCTGCTTTCTAGGTTCTTGGTGTCCTGAGCAAAGAATTGGACGAGACACACAGAAAAGGCAGCAAAAGTGAACATTTATTGAAGGCAGAAAAGAGGTGCACTTTCCAGGGCAAGAGTGAGCCAATGGGGCTGGGAATATAGCTCAGTGGAATAAGCGCCTGCCTAGCTAAGCGCAGGGTCCTGAGTTCGATCCCCAGTACTGCCAAAAAAAAAAAAAGAAAAAGACTAAAGACTACTTTGGGCTGGAGGTACAGCTCAGTGGGCTAAGTGCTTGCCGCTGAGCACTAGGGCCCTGAGTTCGATCCCCGGTCCCGGAAAAAAAAAAAAAAAAAAGAGTGAGCCAATGAACAGGCTCACAGTTCCTGAGGATAGGAGAAAGAAGTCTTTTATATCTGAAATGCCCAAATTGGCTTCCTCTTCATGCAAGTAATGCATTGGGACAGTTCTGCTGTCAGAAACTCGGTTGGCCTGGTGTAAAATTTAAGTGCTCCGTGGAAGGACTCGCTTGGCTTCCTCCCAGACGTTAATGAAGGATAGAAAATAGCATTTTTTTCTGATTGGCCCTGCAAACCGCACCAGATTGAAAATAGGATTTTTCTGATGAGTTCAGTGTACAGTATTTGGGAGCTGTGGCGTCCGTCTGGGTCCTGTGTTCTGTACAAGTCCTCTGGGTTTTCATGAGCGTGGACACTGCTCAGTTGTCCAGTTTGCTCCAGCTCTATTCTTTACCCCGGGCGACCCCTGGCCATAGGTTGTCAGGATCATGGTGTTGAAAATCCACTTTGTTTGTTAAGGTTTTGTGCTCCTTAAGATCATCCATTATAGTAATGTGATGGGAAATGTATAAGGTACAGTATTTGGATGTGCTCGCTGGGCATATGTACTTTATCTGCCTAAGCTGGGATAACTGAGTATAAAAGGAAGTATGAAGAATAATTTGTAATAATTGCTGGAAAGTAAATGTTATCAAACAAAATACGTACTTGTGAATAACACAATGTAGGAAATAATGAAAATGACAAAATTCCTGTAGTAAGAATGTTCAGATTACTCTCTCTCAAACATTGTTCAGGAATATACAGCATCTCTTTCATGTAGGAATTTCACAAATAGTGTACACTCTTCACTTAACCCAACTGGTGGACTAGACCAGGTAGAGGCCCTTGGCACCGCTTGGAGGTATGCCAAGTGACCAGCGCAGGCAGCACCCTCAGATATTTTTCCCATCATCACTCAAGACTGGGTGGAGCTAACTACCCCTTGTGTACTCCCAGTGTCTGGAATGTGCCTTTTTTCCTCAGGATGAGATGTTATCTGTGTTTGGTTTTCACACTGAACTAGAAGGTAAAGTAAGAATTCTGTTCCTGAAACTTGGAGCCTGCACAATACTATACAAAGCCATGGCAGAAGGTGGAAATACAAACTGAAAACCTAGTAGCTTATTTTATCCTACTTTAGTATGGGTTTTCATAATACTGTTTAAAAATGAAAAATATGAGACCAATGTAAAGTTAAGTTGGATACTGGAACAACAAATAAAAATTAGGACAGTCCTGGCAAACTGGATGGTATAAATGGACACTCCAGGCGGCAGCACTCTTTGTTCTGAGTGTGACACGAAATTCTTTAGTGACAATGTCTAAAATTTGGCTAAACTTTTCAGCCAAGTATGTATGTTAGAGTTATTTTTCTAATTAGTTGTGCTAATAAGTTATTCAAAAATTCTTGAAAACTGTCAAATTACCTCATTTTTAAAAGTAGAGAACCAGTCATATTGAAACTGATTAAATTCTAAAATAATCTGCTCTGACCTGCTGTAATATTTGTAAAGGATGTTTCTCAAACCTGTAAATTGCCAGGGCATATCATGTTCTCAGTTACTCCTACTTTTTGGGGGTTTTTTTTGCCCTGTATGGATGCATGAATACAGGGCCTAGAGTGTGGTAGGCCAGCTTTCTAACACTGAGCTACATTCCCAATCCTTTTTTAAATTTTTATTTTACTTTGAGACCCTGCTTACCTAGAATTTGCAATCTTCCTGCTTTGGCCTCCTGACTAGTTGCAACTACAGGAAAATGCTACAACACTGTTGTGGTCAGGGTTTGCAAGGAAAACAATACAGGACCTATAATTTATAGGATTATTTTATGGTAGTCACCCAAAGAGCACAGTTCAAAGGAGCACAGGAAATCTGTCTACACACTAAAGACCTGAAGGACCTAGCTGAGGACCTGAATCCCACAGCATTGTCCTGCATGGTCCAGCTGAAGACCTACAGCCCATAACAATGACCCCCATGAGTACAACTGGAGATGAAGAGCCCATGACAACATCTCATGCAGGCCTGTTTATCGTGGATCTGCGCTGGGAAGGCCCAAAGGTCAGTGGTGGAATCTAGGAAGTCTTCACCAGCAGGATGAAGGATCTGTGCCAGCAGGCTGAGGGATCTGCACCGGAGCCAGGAAGCATTCCCCCAAAATACTACAGCCATCCTCTGCAACAGTGAGGTCCCGAGCTCCTTCGATTATAACAGCCAAGTCTGTATTGGGAAAGCCAGCATGACAAGCTTGTCCAGGACAATGAACAGTGTACCACCTTCCCCTCTGGAGCCAGGAAGTGATGCTCAAGCTCCTCTAGGAGAACCAGCAGCCCCAAGAGAACCTACAGCTTCCTAACAGCTTCACTTCTTTCTCTCCAGTCTTTTCATTTTGTCAACAGCAATCCTCACGTGCGCCTTCCGTGTCCAGCACCACATTGATTCAGTTCAGTGGGGTGTTAGAAGTTGACCATGCACAAGTTGTTGATCCACCACAGACACCCAGTCATTCTTATTTGTCTGTGGGAAAATGCCTTTTTATCTTTCCCAACCCAGGGAAAGCCAGGTAGTAAATACAAATCACTACCTCCTTCTCTGTAATTGGAGAACTATCAGTAGTTTTCCTCTGAGTGTCAATACAAATGCAGATCTGTGACTTAAGATTTCTACAGTCCTGATCTTCACCAATTTTTGGTGAAATTCTTCTAATTTGGGAAATTTTAGAAGAATAAAAGTACTTGTAGTTACTTTTATTCTAGGTTATTGTGATGTCATTGATAACAATGATACTTTTTATACTTTGACCTTTTTGGCGAGCAAGTTAAAGGAAATTTTGGTAAACATTTAACCCTAACCAAAAAAAGTTTTTGGTTTTGCTATTTTAAGTGTTTGGAGTTCCTTGTATATTCAGGATATCCACTCCTTGTGGCATATGTAGCTTGCAGATTCTTTATCTCATCCTGTAGATTTTTCTTTCACTCTGATGATTATCTCCTTTTCTGTGTAGAAGCTTTTCTTTTTGATGTATTTCTGCTTGTATATTTTTGTTTCCTGTGCTATTGGGTATTTTTTTTTTTTAAACTTCATGTTCCAGTGTCTTGAAGCATTTCTTCTTTTTTCTAGTAGTTTCACTTTCAGGTCTTAACTCACTCTGATTTTTTAACAAGTGAGAGATGGGATCTAGTTTCATTCTTCTGCATGTAGATATCCTAGTGTGTGTTTTGTGTACCTTTATTGAAAATCACTTGACTGTAGGTACGTGAGTTTTCTTCTAGCTCTTTGTCTTGTTGGCCTGTGTGTCTGTTTTTATGCCACTGCAGTACATGTGCTATAGATTTGCCACCACTGGCTTAGGGATTGAATTGCTGGGTCAGGATACCCATAGACAGCTTTGGTATTTAGGCTATTATACCGGATACTTTATACCTGGATGATGGAACCTTGTCCTAAGTCTTTCTTAAAGTTGTATTATACTATTTTATTTAATCATTTATGTTTTGAAACAAGGTCTTACTGTGTAGTCCAGCCAGGCCTCGAACTTGTGGCAATCTTTCTGTATCCCTGGCCCAAGAATTTCTTAAAGGTGTCCATTCAGTTGTTAAGTGGAAACAGCTTATGGTTTGTGGGCACACAAGCTACTTTTGGCTTGATTTCACAAATAAAAGCCTGTACCTATGCAAATGAGCCATTTTTTATTTGATAGTAGCAATCTGAATTAATTTTAAGTAAAAAATAACCTGACAATAAAGTTTATGAGAAATAGTAGCAGAAGAACTGTGGATTTAACAAGGTTTTTTTTTTCTTTTTTGTCGTGTTTTGTTTCGTTTTTTGAGACAGTATCTCATTATGTAGTTCAGGCTGTCACTGAACTCCCTGTGTAGCCCAAGCTGGCTTTGAACTGTGATCTTCTTGCTTCATCCTCCCAAGTACTGGGTGTTAAGGTTTGTGTTTGGATGTCCCTCCGAAGCCTCATGCAGTCATGGGGCGGGCTTCTAGAGTTTATGATTGATTCAGGGTGCAGTGTTGGAATTAAGGATACTAGTGCTACACCTGCTCTGGAGCGGGTAGTTTGCATACAATGTAAGGGAGGGAAAGAGGGTGCCTGCTGCCGCTCTCTGCCCCTGTTTTGCTCTTGATGCTTTTGCTGTTCTACCGCCATGAGGGGCTGCCCCCCACCATGTGCCACTCTGCCTTGGAGCCTGCCGAGTATGGCTGAAACCTCCTCAAACTGTGAGGTTTTCTTCCTTGATTTTGGGTGTTAAGTATTGTGTCTCAGCAATAAGAGAAAAATAACCAAGACACTGGGATTATAGACATGTGCTACCATGCCTGGCCACAGGGTCAGATCTTCAAAAAAATTTAAACTTGGTACTGGAGCTGTACTTTCAATGTTATTTTCAGCTATTTAATAAGAAAATTTCTACAAGTTTGTCTGTTAGGTTTATTAATTACCTGTTATTTATCTTTATTATCTGTATGGTACTTAGTGGGTTCACCAGGCCTGGCTCTCCAGAGGCTAGTTAATAGTGCTTCTAAGTGATTTCTGTCATGTCCTTGCTTCATTGATCATCTTACTTAAAAAAGACAGAAAAGATAATTGTGCATTTATATTTCCATATCTAAGCCAAAGCCTCAGTGTGGTACATATTATAAAGATAAGGTTGCAAAGCTAACCATAATTATATATACATACATAAAGGTAAAGCAGATTAAAACTTACTGAATTGTATATACTTAAGGGGCACACTATGAATTTTTTCATTTTGGGGGGATTTTGTTTGTTTTGTTTTGTTGAGACAGGGTCTTGCTTTTAGTCTAGGCCAACCTTGAATTTGTGGTGATCCTCCTGCCTCAGCCTCCTGAGTGTTGGGATAGCAGGCATGGCCACTGTGCCTGGCCAGTATGATGTTTTGGCAAGATCTATTAATGGTTCAGAATATCCTGTAGATGCTTTTTTTAATTGTTACTATAGCTGGTTTTAGAAACATCTCCACAAAAATACATGATCCTAACTTTATTTTACTGTGACATACCAGGTAGCTATGTCATGATAATGCTGGTTACCAGTCATAAAATAGAAGTGGCATAGGATTTATTTCTTGTTTATGGGTTTGTGGATCAGCTGGCCCTGCCCAGCTCATTTGGTCTCATCCTTTTCTTGACGTTAGTAGGCTCCTGTTGGTGGCAGACACATAGGAGGCATGGAGGAACATTGCTTAATGCTTGGCCTACTATCACATCTGCTCTCTCTGTTCAGTAGTGGCCAAGGCACATCTGCCTGAGCCCAGTGTCAGATCAGTAATCACACAAACTAAAGTCAAGTGACAAAAGGCATAGATACAGAGGGTGGTGAAGGATTAGAGCCAGTGATGCAGTCTGTTAACAAGGAAAATTAAAAACAAACACAGGTAGAATGAAGAGCATGGTGATTTTTCTTGTCTCTGTCATCCGCTTACAAGTTATTGACATGTGGTCAGTGTCACTGATGTTTGTTTAGTGCATCAGGGTAGAGATTAGGTATGTCTCTATTGTTTAAGTCTGTAGAGCTTGATCAGTTTGGTCAGATAATAGTCTACCACACTCTTCTGGGGATTTAATTTTTCTGTTCATGACAAAGTGGCAACTTGGTGAGTTATGTGAAGGTCTGTCATTCTGTTACTGCTGATGTGTTTTAGCTAACCTCACTGATACTTCTTCCTAGGACACCTTTCTTATATAAGGAGAATTCTGAGTGTCTTTGGTAATTCATTTCCCTTAAGGAAGAGCTTTTCTCAAATTGTATGGAATTTAGTAAGAGTAACTATGATAGCTGTGTCATTGGGTTAATATAGTACTGTGTCTGTAAAGGTATATATTATGACTTAAATTTTAAATTCACTATGTTGCTCAGGCTGACCTTGAAATCTTGGTGGTTCTGCCTCAGCCTCCTGAGTGCGAAAATTACAGATGTGTACTACCATGCTCAACTAAAAATTTTGTTACTGTAAAATTAATCAGAAAACTACATGGAACATGTATCATTGAGTAGATTCTCAGTCATGTGTGTACTTTTTATTCAAAATATCCAAAGTCCCCTGCCCCCTTTAAAGTGTAGTTTTGATGTAGTACATCTTGGGTTAGTCATTTGGTCTCAGTCTCATTTTTGATTCATAGTCTTCATGCCTTCTGTAGTTTTCTAGTATCTTTGCTCATCAGAAACAGCACATTCCAATTCTGATCTGTTGAGTGTATCTTTCTGGCTTTCTCTTTGTAGAGATGTTACTCTTTTCCTTGTTCCTTTTTAGTTTCAGTAACAATATGGGATTTAGCCTCTGCATGTTGTCCTCACTTTTTATGAGTTTAATTTTTCCTGAATGTGCAGAAGGACCCTTGGCTCAGATGACCTCTTACAGTTGCTCTTCGGGCAGCTTGTTTTCTGGCGATTTCAGGCTCAGTCCTTTAACCTCACACACGTTGGATGTTGTGGGTTTCTTTTCTCAGGTCCTTTGATGAGAGGCCAGCTTGCTTCTCACATAGGTGCTATGTGGTACCGAGGCGTGTGAGTGTGGCAGGTAACGTGCTTCCACCGACTCCTGTCACATACACGTGGTCCGTGTATCATGTTACGTGGTGTGTCTTTTGGGTTTTGGCTTTGCTATTTGTTCAGTGATTCTGTGGGCTTTTAGGGAACTCTCGAGCAGTGCTAGCCTCATCTTCCCCCCATCTGCCAGGTCCTCCCAGTGTGTTCCTAAAGAGGGTGCCGAGGATGGCCTCGTGCCTACCTACTATTTTTTCTTGATAATTTAAAAGATATCTTTATTTACTGTATTATGATGACCTTAGGGCACTTGAGAAGTGTTAGGCATAAACCTTTGGCCTTTATTTTTCTGTAGTTTTTTTGAGACAGGGTCTCACTATGTAGTACAGGCTGGTCTTGGACCCAGTATGTAGCCCTGATGGGCCTCAAACTCATGAAGATCCTATTTTCTGAGCTGGGAATACAGCCCTGTGCCACGACACCTGGCTTCAACCTTTAGGCCAGTGGTGGCAAACCTACGGCAGTACAGCCAAGTCATCCCAGCCGCCCAGCACTGGATAACAGTTACTTTTCTAATAAAACAGTATTCAAGTTTAATTACATTGTTGGGACTTTGCAATAAAGAAGTGGGCTTGGGTTGCAGTTTGGGTGCTTGGTCTCTAAAAAGTTTGCCGTCACTGCTTTAGGCTTTTCGTTTTTAAATGGATTTCATAAATAGATACAAAGGATTTTATCTTACAGTGATTAATTTCATTTGTCTTTACTATTGATGTTACTGACAGTTTCTTTTCTCATTGGGGTAGTTTTTCTAATCTGTTGGAAGTTTAGAAATCTAATAATCAGACTTTACCATTGTATTTGAAGTTAGAGTAAATAATACAAGGTTTTTGATGGAAAAGAACTTTCCTGTTTTTACTGGGGGCTTTTTGCTTTACACTCAGTTGTTGAGGCTGGACATATATATTGCATAGGCAGGTTGATTAATATCTGAAATAGAAATGAGATGGGTTCAGTTTCTTTGTGGCTTCTGGTATCATATGATTTAACATTTTAAAAAATAGCAAAATGATGGTGCAAAATTTTCTTTTAAGATGCATTTATTTGAGCCAGGCATGGTGGCACATGCCTGTAATCCCAGCACTCAGGAGGCTGAGGCAGGAGGATGTTGTGAGTTTGAGAACAGCCTGGGTACAAAGTGAGTTTAAGGCCAGCCTGACTGCATATCAAGACTGTCTCAAAAAGACCAAAAAAAAAAAAATTTTTTTTCATTTGAGCAAAAATGAGTTGACTCAAAAATACATAAAAATAAATACAGTTCTTATGGTGCATGATAGTAAAATGACCTTAAAAATGATCATGCGGTCGGGTATAGTGGCACATGCCTATAATTCCAGCACTTAGAAGGCTGAGGCAAGAGGATCACTGTGAGTTTGAGGCCAGCCTGGGCTACCTAAGTGAGTTTAAGCCTAGCCTGAACTACACATAGTGGGACCATGTCTCAACAAACAAACAAGAGCAACAACAAAAATGGTTATATCAGCTGAAACTCTGCAAAGGAGTTTTCAGAATCAATAAGGAAGTTATGATTATTTTATAACTTTTAAAAAACATTAAGAACTGTTAATTATAAAATTATAGGGAAATAAAAAATGACACTGTGTAAGACAAACAGTAACATTGAGAATTACAATATTTTTTGTACTGGGAGTGGAACTCCGGACCTTGCACTTGCCAGGCAGGCACTTGTGCCGCTGAGCTATGTTCCTGGCTGAGAATCACAATGTTTTGTTTTCAGTAAGACTTATCAAAAACTTATCTAATTGTGAGAATATGTGCTTGTGCTTCGGCTGCATATTGAGCCCTGGGGTTCTGTACCACTGACCACATCCCCAGTGTTTTATTTTTTTACCTTATACTTGAAATTCCCCTGCCTCAGCCTCCTGAATAGCGGGGCTTGCTGTCTTGTACCACTGCTGACAGGAGAGTTGCTTAACAGCATTTTCCTTCTTGTCTTTCCCATGTCTTGTGGCACCCAGCATCTTATTTGTCCTTTGTGATTTTTGGGGGTGGAGGGCTGAGGGAGATGTCAGATGGCAGTCTTTGTGGTTTTATTTCAGCACAGATAAAATGTGTTGTTCGTTCCCTGTGCTGTGCAGCCTGGCATTGATGACTGATGGCCAACTGGACTGCTCTTTTCTTGGTGGCCTCGAGGTTTGGCACGCCATCTCTGGAGATGCAGATTTGTTAAACGTCCGGCACTTACTTGCTGAGTTGTGGACCTGAAACTGCAGGAAGCCATGAGCAGCATGCTTTTCTTGTTGCACCCATAACTGTTGATGGGCTTCAGGTCTGGCCCTTGAGAGTTCTCTGCACCGTTTCAGCACCTCTGGTTCTGCCACTTACATTTAGTTTGGACGTACAGGTCGGGTTAGTGCTGGATGAACTTCTCCTTTCTCTTCTTGATGACCTTGAGAGTCTAAGCCGAGTGATGTCAGCCCTCATGTGTAATACATGATAGCTCTCACCTCCATAGGCAGTGTGGAGGAAGAAAGCTGTCCTTCACAATTTTTTTTTCTTTTTGGTGGTACTGGGAAATGAACCCAGGGCCTTTGCACTGAGCTACATCCTCACCCTCTTTTTTTTTTTTTTTTGCTGCGGTACTGGGGATCGAATTCAGTACCTTGCACTTGCCAGGCAGGTGCTTTTTCCACTGAGCTATATCCCCATCACTCTGTTTTATTTTGAGACAAATTCTCACTAAGTTGTCCAGGCGAGGCTCAAACTTGGAATCCTCTTGGCTCAGCTTCCTGGAATGCTGGGATTTACAGGTGTATGATGCCATACCTGGTTTTACATTTGTAATGTGAAATATTTTCATGAATCACTTTCTCGAGACAGGGTCTCTTTTTTTTTTTTTTTTTTTTGGTCTTTCTGAGCCAGGGTCTTTTTTATGCAGTTCAGGCTGGCCCTGAACTTACTTTGTAGCCCAGGCTGGTCTCGAACTCACAGCGATCCTCCTGCCTCAGCCTCTTGAGTGCTGGGATTACAGGTGTGCGCCACCTCACCCGCGAATCACTTTCTCTAGTATATCATTATCCTTTTTATCACAACTTTGTTCCTCACTGCTGTTGAGAAGTTCTTCTACTACGAATCGGAGACACTCAGAGCCCAGTAGTGACCTGGGCATGGTGGCACTTTCCTGTAGGCCCAGCTGTCTGGTAGGCTGAGGCTGGATGACTGCCAAGTTTGAAACCATTCTGGGGAACTTGTTTAGCAGAAGCGCTGCCTAAAAGGGCTAGAGATGTGGATGACGCTGGGTTCAGTTCACAGTGTGGGATGGGGTGGGGGCTGGAGCCCCGCCATTGTCAGCATGGTCACAGTGAGCCCTGCCTCCTGTGGCTCCATGTACACTGCTCTTGAATTTCCCCTCCAGCATTATCACCTTTGATTTTGCTGCGTTTCGTTTCATAGTTTTCTATTTTGAGACGGAGGTCTCCTTATATACCTCAGACTGGCCTTGAACTCATGGCAATCCTCCTGCCTCAGCTCTGGAGTGCTGGGATTACAGAAGTGCACCACAATGTCCAGCTTGCACTTTTATCTTTGAGTTGTCCATATTTGTAAAATATCTAGATTTATCACCAAGAGACAGGAAATACGGATGCACCTGGAGATGTTTGTTGTACAGTGGTTATTTCCCAGAATCCTGAAAGGATGTGATTTTTGACTGGCGATGTTCATCTGTTATTTATGTGCTGATTTATGGGCCAAAGAACTGACAGTAAAATTTCTACTTTATGTAATTACTCCTAGGTAATATATGATAACTGAAATTTGAGCTATGTTGTTGGGAGCCTTGTTGTGTTGAGTAAAACCTTGTCAGAAACTACGTTAACTTAAATTTGTGCATATCAAAAGCATACAAAACAGGAAGTCCTGTAATGTAAAATAAAGTTGCATTTAGAGCTAGAAAAAGTGTGAAGGTGTTAATGGGACTGAGTCTGAAAAATTTATACAGTAACATATAGGTCATGTAAAATACTTTTATTTTAAAAACAACTAAGAACTTTTGGATAAATTGTGTGTGTGTGTGTGTGTGTGTGTGTGTGTGTGTGTGTGTGTGTGTGTTGTACACACTAAGGACAAAGGTCTGAAAGCAGAAAGTTAAAACTTGTTTCTGTGTTCCTCCCCTCCCCTCCCCTCCCCTCCCTCCCCTCCCCCCTTCCCCTTTCTCCTTCCCTTTGGTGGTACTGGGGCTAGGACCCTGGACCTTCAAAGTGAACTACATCTGCAGCAGTACCCCCAGCCCTCCCCCTGATCTCCTTTAAGAAGTTACTTATTTTGATAGACTTGCTGAATAGCAAGGTTGCCCAGGCTGGACTTAACTGGTGTACTAGCTATAGTGACAGGTCCTGAGAACAGGGTGCCCACAGATGTAAAGAAAAGTAAGAGAGACAAAAGCAAAAGGGGCAAAAGTCTGGGATCAGGGGGCTGACAGCCTCTCGGACTGCAGCCCTGATTACCCATTTCAGTCACCTTTTACTGAGTGAGAGCCAAGGGCCTAGCTAATACAAATGTGCAGATACCAAATGTTTTAGTAATTAATTAAAGTATAATCCTTCTCCAATTATGCCTCTTATGCTGCTGGCAACAATCCCCAGGTGAGCCTCCCACACCCAGCACTATGCTTACTTAGTTCAGCTGGGGGTTATAAGTTGACCAACAGTTACCAATCCACTACAATCACAGTCCTTACTTGTCATTAGTTTTTACAATGCACGGCAAGACTGAAAAATAGGGATCTCCTGCAATTCAATTGCGCTCTTCAGGTGAAAGGTTTCAGTTCATTTTTGCAACAATAAACACATCATTATGCGTCCTTAGTGCTTTCTAATCAAAGAATGTCCTTCTCTACACTCAACCTTTCCGTCCTCCTGCCTCAGCTTCCTGGAGTGCAGGAGTTATACGTGGGTACCACTATACCTAGCTGGTGACCCTTATTTTTCTATGTTGTTAAGTTTTCATGTATTACTAACCCTTTTGTTTTGGGAAATGATGGATTTTGGGGGCTGGGGTCCCTCTCACAGGTCCTTCTCTATAAATGGCTGTAAGGCTTGCTTTTTTATTACCGTAGCAGAAGAGATAGTGGAGTTGTAGATGAGGTATCCGTGAAGCAGGGGTAGAAGGAAACACACAAGTGGCAAAGTGATCAGTTTTTTAAAAGGCTGCAATTTTGTATTGGCGTATCTTCGCGATGTGTAATAAGTATATTCATCTTGGGGAGCTGGTAGATGCCCATGTTGCGTCTTAATGGTTCTTGCCGCCACCGCCGCCCCTGGCCTTCCCCTGCCCCGGCCTCTGGCCCGTCTCCACAGTCTTCCTCCTTCTTTGCTGTCAGCTTTTTAACTTATTTTACTCATGAAATTATTTATAGTTTGGTTCTAACCATGTGCTATAGTCCCAAGATCTATCTGTTTTCCTTCAAATAATGCATGTTTATCTTTTTTTATAATGTGCAGATCTTACAACTGGAGGGAAAAATAATTCCCAAAATATTTCTGTTGTGAACATTTCTCACATTTTGAAGACTCCAAAGAAAGAAATTTAAAACTCTTTTGCGTGCGTGGTGGCATACACCTATAATCTCAGAACCCGGGAGGCTGAGGTAGGAGGATCACCTCATTTGAGGCCAGCCCGAGGTACACAGTGAGACACTACGTGGAGAAATCCAAAACTTGCCTCTAGTTCTGTCATTCATATGTAGCTCCTGGTTGTATGTCGGTGTATGTCCACGCACACTTTTTCATACATGTACACACAATCTTGAACTTAAATGACATCATACTGTAAATGAATCCTCAGTGGATGTCTAGCATACAGACACATTTTTAAAGTTTTTTCAAATGCAAAATTTAAAATATTAAAACTAGACTGATACAGAGAACTTAATGTACCCATTGCCCAACTTCAGTCGATGTCACATGGGCACTATTGTTGCTTGCATCAAACCCACCTACTTTTGCATTATTTTGAGGTCAATTCCAGGTAAACATTTTAGTGTATGTGGTTAACAATTTAATGTTGCCAGATTGCTTTCCAGAAAACGTTTTAAACATATACAGTTTTAAAAACCTACTTTAAAAAATCTTAATGTTACGGGTTAGATGCATATCTTATTTCATTTTTCTAAGGCAATACAAAAAAATTCTAAGGGGCTGGGGATATAGCTCAGTGGAATAAGTGCCTGCCTAGCAAGCGCAGGGTCCTGAGTTCAATCCCCAGTACCGCCAAAAAAAAAAAAAAAAATTCTAACAAAGTAAACTTGGCTGTGCTTATACTCTAGCAACAAATTTCTAGTTCCTTAAAAATTTTTTTAGTTTTCTTATCAGTATATCTCTTATAGTAATGTTTTGACTGTTAGGGTGATTATATAATTTATTGCCCAGCTAGCATTTTTGAGATTGAAAAGAGGCATAGTAATGCTAGTGCAGTGTAGAAGTCATAAATCAGGACTGTCAGCAGCATGGAATTGTCTGCTCATCCCAGCGTTCAGGGTTCTGTACGGTGCATATGTGTGTGGTGACTGTATCACAGTCAGTAAATGGTCAGTGTTATTAAAGTGTTTATGAATGTATATATGATTATATACTAAATTGTTTCTTTTAAAAGAAGTTGACAGTGCTTCCCTATTTTTTAAGCAGTTCTAATTTTCTATTTTTTAAGGAGTTCTAATTTTAATAGTTAAGAATTTGTGTTTGTATTAATACTTGCAGCTGGAGAATGCCGGAGGAGACCTTAAGGCTGGCCGCCCACACTATGAAGATGCTGTTGTCATTTTGGATGCTGGAGCTCAGTACGGGAAAGTCATAGACCGAAGAGTGAGGGAACTCTTTGTGCAGTCTGAAATCTTCCCTCTGGAAACGCCAGCATTTGCCATAAAGGAACAAGGATTCCGGTAGAATTTTCATTAATGCTTTTATGGGCAGATTCAATTCAGTTTGTCGAATATTCATTTGCTTTGGCACTGACTGAATTGTTTTTGTGTGCTTCAGGGGATTGAACCTAGAGTTTTATATGTGCTGAGCAAGTGCTTTACTATTAGAGCTGTACTGCTGGCCCTTGATTTTATATTTTTAAGAAAACAAAATGCAAAATAGTTTTGTAAGAAATTTTTCAAGGCTTAGTTGGGTAAAAACAAAAGGAAAAATGTAAGCTTTCAGTAAAAAGATTACATTAATTTTAACTGTATAGTTAAAACCTTAATTTGACTTTAGTGTTTCATAGGATTTGTGGGTCAAAGTTACATTAAGCTATTGTGATTTTAGTCATTCATCCTAAAGCATTTTAGTCAAAGGAAATTACACAGAAAGTTTGGTGGACTACCCAAGAGAAGAAATATAAATACAAAAAGTAGCGGGCTGGGGATATAGCTCAGTAGAATAAGTGCCTGCCTAGCAAGCGCAGGGTCCTGAGTTCAATCCCCAGTACCGCAAAAAATAAATAAATAAATAAATACATACATACAAAAAGTCTGTTTTGTTTCCTATCCCAAGAGACTAGTTTTAAAAGTATGAAAAAGATTTTAACTTTAAGGGGAAAATCAAATAGCTTATACCCTTCGGATAGTCCACATAGCACCTGCCATGAGGTTTCTTTCTTCACCATTTCGATTAGTGTTGTGCCTTTTCCCATGGAGTTACGTGCTCTGTTACCTAGAAGGCAAGGGGCTTAGTTTGTCTCCTAAATTGATTATACCTCAGTATTATGTATGCATACTGCTCAGATGTTTTAAGGAGGCGTAAGGGATTAGGCAAAAATTTTCACATAACGTTTTTCCAATGGCAGAATGGTTTAAGACTGTTAAAGACTTCACAGACGTGTTGCATTACCCTGTGATTTCCTAGTTTCTGAGCTAGAGTGAATTTGAAGTAAAAAAAGGCAGTTTTAAATTTAAGTCTGTTCTTGTTTTAGGATACAAACTCAAAACCGTTTACTCCTTTAGTGTAGGATTTTAGAGTAAGGACTCTTGAGTTTATCTAATTCAGCTGTCATTTACCGGCAAGAGCTAGTTTTAGAGAGTTCAAAAAACTCAGAAATCTGAATGGCTATGTGTTAAATCCAAGCTCGATTATTCCCCTCAAACCTAAAACAAAGATTATTTTAGCCATCAAACTAATTCAAAGTAAATGTTTTAAAATACAGTAATGGTGCAGTACTTGTCAACAAATCTAGTTTTGTATTATAGATAATGTGTAAGCCTGGCTTATGCCTTGTTTGCTGTCTACAGTAATGAGCACCATAGCACTGTGGTTTCGATAGTACCCTAATCCTTTGTGCTGAAATAACTACTTGACTGCACTTCATTCTGCAGTGGATGCTAGTGTTGTAACAGGAGAGCGCCTTTTTAGTTTTTGGAGACAGTCTCTCCCTGTGTAGTTCAGTCTGGCCTTGAACTCACTCTGTAGCCCACAGGCTGGCCTTGAACTTGCAGCACACTTCTTGCCTCAGCCCTTGAGTGCTGGGATTACAGGCATGTGCTTGAGAGACGTTTTAACCAACTTGCTTTTAGAACCTTGGCCCAGGGCTAGGGATGTTGCCTACCATATGTAAGCTAGATCATATGTAGGTGGTGAACCTGTGACATGCGTGCCATAACTGGCTGTTTGTTATCATTGAAAGTTCTAAAACATTCACCATCATTATCCTAGGTTCAGTCCCCTGCACTGTAAAAAGCAAGGGTGTGTGTATATGTGGGGAGGAACCTTGATAATTGGTATTTGGAATGACTTGGGCTTGTTGGGCCTTGTAATTACAAATTAGTTTCAAAGTAGCAGGAGTAGAAACAGAAGCCTAAAGAAGACGGATGAACTCAAGATTAACTCTTCCCAAGACTTAGTGAGACAAGACTTTTCATAATTGGTTTAGGTGCACTTTGAGTTCAATCCTTGACTGAGCCCATCAAACGTGTTTTTAATAGTGCTAAGAACTTTTAACTTCCTAAAGTTATTCAGTAGGTTCATGAGGGATGCGGAGCAGTCCCATAGTGGTTACCTTTTATAAAATGAAACATGATGTAATGTGGTTAGGTTTTAAGAGGTCTCGATAGGGTAGTATGTTTATAGAATTTTAATTTCTGTGTTTTTAGGTAGCTGAGTTGCGCATCTGTGATGACTCCTGTACCCTTTACAGTTGTTATCTTGAAGGCACCACTTGTCATCTGAGTAGGTGGTCATCCAGCTCTCTTTTGTGGAGATAGAGTGCTGAAAATGTTTAGTTTTAGTTTTACTTTTTGCTTCTACTAAGATTGTTGTCATATATTTTACAGTGCCCTATCTTACTGGGTTGTTTTTGTAAATTTGACATTTTGTTATATTATGTGGGATGTATTTAAATAAATTTAAATTTATTTTAAAAATAAAGGAACAAAAACATTAACAGATTGCTACTTACAAAGTAGCACAAGAATAGTGTAATCAAAAACTGAATTACATGGGACTGGGGATATAGCTCAGTGGAATAAGCGCTTGCCTAGCAAGCACAGGGTCCTGAGTTCGATCCCCAGTACCGCAAAAAAAAAAAAAAAAAAAAAAAAAAAAAAAAAAAAAAAAAAAAAAGCTGAATTACAGACAAGGTGACAGGGAATTAACAATGGTCATTGTATTACATATTGATAACTTCAAAGTGTATGCTCAGGAAAACAAATACAGACATGAAAGATTGATCAAACAACTAATCGTTAACTGATCCTCCCAATAAAGCGACAGAAGTCAGTAGTACAACTGTTAGCCATCCTGCATATACATACATACATACATACATAATTATCCCTTTCTTCTCTTACCTTCATCCCAGTTGCTCTTTACTTTTGAGCAGTTTCCTTTCATTTCACAATGTTTATCATACCCCCTAATTTATATTTACACTTTCAGGTTCTTACATTAGTGATACAATATGTTGTATTATAGACTGGCAGTACACTTCATGTTTTTACATGGCAGGTAACCACTAAATAAAAAATAAATGTAATCTGAATTTATTTTTAAGTAGATTTTGGTTAAATTTTGTAATTCATTTTCCTTTGAAATTAGGTAAATCAGGTTTATCTGAAAACTCAAACTTAAAATGAGGATTGGGGTACCTTAACTGAATTGTGAAGGCAAGTGTGCCCTTGTGCTAAGTTGGCATAGAAAACAAACTGGAGAGCATGTGCAGTGTGAAAGGGTGCAAGAAGTGGTGCCTCTGTGACTCTAGCTGTGTTTGTAGCTGTGCCAAGAGTGAAGGCCTACTAATGCTGTATTTTTTTTCCTAAAGAAAATCCAGAAATAAGAATTTTCATGTGATATTCTGATTATTAAAATGTTTTAACTTTCAAGTTAATGTTGAAAGCTGAATAAGGTGTATCAGTGGCTAGGGGTGGAATGTGGGTCTCAGTTGGAAGTCTTCTTTAGTTCTTCTTTTCTTCTCTTAGGTTAACCCCTAGAGCCCTCTGCAAATTGTAATGGAACTAAATTAGTGTTGCTGTGTGAGTTCTGAGAGCCGACAGTGTGGTACAAAATCGATGTGAACTCTCTTTCCTAGCTCTTGGGAAATCGTTGAGGATATTAAAACAGTATTAGAAGACGGGATATAGGTCAACGAGAGAGCACTTGACCAGCCTGCACAAGCTTCTGGGTTCACTCCCCAGCAAACCTTTCTCCCCAGTTGCTAAACTAGTAGTTAGAGACTTTTTTAAAAAATGAGTTTCTTACTTAAATCTACAGTGCTATTATCATCTCTGGAGGACCTAATTCTGTGTATGCAGAAGATGCTCCCTGGTTTGATCCAGCAATATTCACTATTGGCAAGCCTATCCTTGGGATCTGCTATGGCATGCAGGTACATCTGTAAAATTGACTTTGTAGAAACTTGTTTTGGACTTTTCAGACTGTTAAATTGTGTAAAATTCCAACAGTTTTGGTTATATTGATCATTCAGCTGCCTTGTAGTTACAAACTGGAATTATGTGAGGCAGAAATGTATGAGACTCATTAAGGATAAAGAAGGAAGCATTCAGTTTTCATTCTGCAAATATGAGTGATTGCTTTGGATTCATATACATTGCTAAGTCCTGGGGGCTATGAATGTACCTGAACCCTTGGGGGGAGAGTGTGTGGTAAAATGTGGTTTATTTTTATAATCATACTAGTTTGAAGGTTTGCATGCAAAAATGTGGGAGAAGATGAAGGGTGAAACAAAAATTAGATGAGGGATATGTAATGAAAAGTTTTGATGTAAGGGACTTGGACTTTATTCTGTAGACCAGAGTTTAGCAAACTGGTCTCTATGCCATAGGTGACCCCATACCTGTTTTTTACACACTTTCAAGCAAAGAATGTTCTTTATGTTGGGAAAATTAAAAGCAAGTTATGTTTTGTGATATGTGAAAATGAAATAAAAATTGAAGTTCAGTGTTCATAAATATAGTTTTATTGGGATGCATCCATATCTACTCCTTTAAGATTGTCTGTGGATGCTTTTGGGTTATAATGGCAAAGGCTGAATAGTCGGCATAGATGCAGCAAGGGCTTCAGAGACTAAATAGTTACTCTTCCGCCCTTACCAGTCCCTGCTGTTGTTGCTAGCGAGTCATTGAAGAATGTAATGGTGGACTAACACAGTCATCTCAATGGCTGTCATTGGTAGATCTCTAGGATATGGACTGGAAGATGGACGAGACTAGAGGCCAGGAAACTGATAGATTCAGGATTGTTTCCTAGGTTGCATGTTAGTTACTGTACCGTAGAAGACATGTCTGAATTTTAGTTTGAAAAATACTGGCAACAAAGTTAGCAAGTTGCTTTACTGAAACCTTTGTTAGGGGAAGGTTTAGTATGAATGATAAGAACAAGAAAGAAGAAATTGTAGAGGTGACAGCATTTAATAATAGTTTTGAAGAATATGCTACTATAAATTTATGTATTTATTGCTTTTTTGAGGCAGGGTCTTGTTATATAGTTCATGTTGGTCTTGAACTCACTGTGTAGCTCAGCTGGCCTGAAATTTGTGGCGGTCTTCCTGCTTCAGCTTCCTGAATGCTAGGATTACAGGCATGAGCCACCACAATCAGCATATGCTACTGTGAATTAAAAGAATGACAGTTATTTAGCGCTCTGCCTGCTTTTCTTTTGGGGGCTGGGTCACCTTGCATGGTGCATTTTTATCACAGACATGAATTCTGTTGTGGAATAGACATGTGAGCTGAGTTGCAATGATTTTATCAGACTTAATGTTCAAAACCCTTCTGTGTAATTGCCTACTGTAGGTGGGGATTTGAGGCCTATACCAATAATAAATAAAAAGAATAACACCAGCAGGGTCACAATGAAGAGACTATTTAAAATAAGAACATAGATACATGGGATTTGAACAGCCGCTTAATTAAAGGGCAGATCTTCTTTCTTACCCAGTCCTTCATGCTTAACCTATCACCGCATCCTTCTTGTAGGCTGGTAGCCTCCTCCTGTAGGGCCAAAGATTAAATAGCTTGGAGAACTTATATTTGTTTGAATTCCTGTCTTGATGCTGCAGTTCTTGTCTGCTCTGGCTTTCTTCTAAGCACAAAACTCTTGATTTAAGTATTGCATTTGTATTTGTAACAGATGAACTAAAGTACATTGAATAGAAAATATGCCAGTGTTTAACAGAAATTAACTTTAGATCAAATATCTAATTTAATTTTGTTTTATAATTATGCTTGTTAATAACTATATGAAATGATACAAAGTTATTTACATTTATCAAACTCCCTTTTTTTTGGTACAAATGTAACATCCTGTAAATAGGAAGTATAAATGATAAAACCACCATAACGAATGATTTTTCTTTTGATTGATATTACTACTGGTTTTCTCCTTGAGCAGATGATGAATAAGGTATTTGGCGGTACTGTACACAAAAAAAGTGTTAGAGAAGATGGAGTCTTCAACATCAGTGTGGATAACACGTGTTCATTATTCAGGTACTGTATTTTTAGATGACTAAGGTCAGTAGAGGATAAATGAGTTTAAAGTCACTACTGTTACTTTCAGAATTAAAGGTTCAGTAGTTTGTGAAGTTAAGGTGCAGTAGTAGCCACACTTTGCCTTCCATTTGCATGTGAAGACGGGCAGGAATGATGGGAAGCTGGTTAGGAATAAGGAGGGCGCCTGGGAGATGACCTGGAGATACCTGTGCGGTCTGGACCCCTTTGTCTTCTGATGCCAGCATTTATATTTTTCCCTTTTCACTCTTTTTTATATATTACTGTGCCAGATGTGGCAAATAAATAATGATTTAAACTATCCTGCATTGACTTATAGGCATCTGCGTTTTTCCTTCTGCGTTGGCTTTTTTCTGAGCACTTAGTAAGCCATCCACTTGCTGGATTCATTACTAGTTTTTGTTTCCCTTCTTACCTCTACATTGAGGTTGAACTGTATTTGTCCACAGTCTTTTTCAAGATGTTCTCACTGGCTGAACTACTGGTGGTACATGCGCGACTGTCCCATGGGGTGGCTTGTACCACTGGTGGTACAAAAATGGATCTGAGCACTTTTTTTATCAGTCGTTTTACTAATAAGTTAATAACAATTCTATAAAGGGACTGAATCTGGTTAGTTGCTTTGAATTTAAATAATTATTGCTCACATGTGAATAGTAATTAATAGTATTCATACCAATTAAAATTATTGCAATAATCAGCAAATTTATTTCAGTAAATTTATATTCATGAATAGTTTATTGGTAATTAATTCTCTTATCAGTAATTAATTCTCTAAATTTTAACATGGAAATCTTACAATCACCCTATTGGTGTATGTAATAAATAGTACAACTCCTGTACCACAAATTAGCTATATTACAATTCTTCTTACACCATTTCAGTGTTTTCCTTAAGGATGACATCTGGTCTGCTAAATCAGTGCCTTTCTTTGCATCATTGTAATGAAAAAAAAAAGGCCGTCTGAGAAGTGGTACAGGCTACATTGGAGCAGCCATGCATATACCACTGGTGGTTCGAGCTGGCAGGAACCATCCAATTCAAATCAGAACTGCCTGGCAGCAAGGCATGAATTACAACCCATTGTTTTAATACAGTGAATGTATCACTTGCTTCTATTGTTAGTTAATGATGATTTAGCTCTAATCTATTTAAAAATGGATAGATGTTGGTGAGGGGTGCAGGCAGTAGTAGAATGTGTGTTGAATCTCCAGGCCCTCTCCCCCATAAAAATGAAAAGAAAAAAGTGGAAAAAGAAACAAAATGGATGTATTAGTTGTTTCCAAGCTTTTTAGACTTACTGATTGTCCTGACTAAAAAGTAAAAATAAGAATTTTCATTATGTTCTTTGAGAAGACTGGAAACTTACATTTTAGTCACTTTATTTCTTTTTTAGGGGATTTCTATTCCTCGTGTAAACTTACATACTTTTTAAAAATTTTTATTTTATTGTAAAACTACATTCATCTCTAACACCATTAAATCTGTAAAATGCAGGCCCTTAATTAGGCACATAAAGTTATTTTCCATTACACCTTTTAATTTTCTTTTTCATCTGATAGTGTCAAAAGTTTATTTTCACTTTATTTTGTTACCTTTTTAACTGCTATTTCTAGTTTATAGTTTTATTCCATTTAGTAGTAATTCTTAGATTTCATTGACTTAATAAGTATATCTATTCCAGTATGGATGGATTAGAAATTTTCAAACTGAAGTCATGAATTGTTATCCAAAGTGAAGACACAATCCTAGGTTTTGTATAAAGCTGGCTGCAGCTGTTTCTTCATTATCTTAGAAAGGCTGAAATAGATAGATGATCTGTTTTTAAAATTTATTTTTTTTAGCATCTGTGAGCATATTGTATCTCAGTGATAGAGCACTTACCTCCCATGCACGAGGGCCCTGAAGACCACAAAACAAAAATAAAATTTCTTTTTTTAAGCAAGATTAATTTAAAAAGCTAATGTTCAAAATAATCGTACAAATTGAAACTCCTTATTACCAAAATGCCTTTAAAATCCAGTCCTTGTTCTCCTTTGTAATAGAGAGATGTTGCTGCTAACATTCTTTCTTTTAGGTGATCAGTCTCGAGGACTGTTTTGGGAGTCTAAGCAGTACAAGAGATTTTAAATGTACAGGTCTGGTGAATATTTAATGTTTTTCTGTTTTTCCGGTTGTAAAATTCTAAAACTCCATTGTAACCTACTCTGTTCCTAAACAGCACCATTGATATACTTTGTCTTTTCACTTTCTTTTTTATGTTTTTTTGTTGGGTTTTGTTTTTAGATAAGTTCTTGCTCTGTAGTTCATGCTGGCTTTGAACTCATTGTGTAGCCTAGGCTGACCTGTAACTCCGTGATCC
The DNA here is from genome assembly GCA_004027595.1 of Dinomys branickii. Classification (NCBI taxonomy): domain Eukaryota; kingdom Metazoa; phylum Chordata; class Mammalia; order Rodentia; family Dinomyidae; genus Dinomys; species Dinomys branickii. Next base: position 185,282 of record PVLD010001674.1, read on the forward strand.
TTCTGCGTCAGTCTCCCAAGTGTGATCACTATGCCTGGCTTGTTTTTATTTTCTTATTCCTTAATATTTAATACTAAGTCCTTATTCAGATTTTCTTGCAATATAGGCAGAATCTTTCTATAATTAGTTTCTCTGGATCCAGAGAAAGACTACACATTATATTTGTGCAATCTTTTACTTCAATATGTAGTAGTTACACCTCTTCCCCCTTTTTTTGTGCTACTGGAGATTGATCGCAGGGCTTTTGCTACATCCTCAGCACCTTTTTATTTTTAGTTTGAGATGGAGTTTTGCTGAGTTGTCCAGGCTGGGCTTGAACTTTTGATCCTTCTGAACTAGCCTCTCAGTGATGCGGTAATTGGCATGTACCACCATGTTCGGCTTCCCCCTTTCTTATTAAATGCTATTGATGTGTTTAGTATCAGATGTTCTCATTGCTACAGAACTTGCGTTATTTTTAGGCCCTTTCAGTGAACAGAGTTAGGCAATGCCTGTTCTTTTAGAAAAAGAAAATTAAAGCATTAGTATAAATTATTTCCTATTAAAATGAAAGATTATATGGTTTTTACTTAACTCCTTAGATTTTTTTATCTTCTTACTGAAGGTGGAAGCCTTGACTACTAGTTATATTATTGTTTTAACCTGTTACACACATATATCTGTGTAAATGTAACAGCAGAGTATTATTAGTACTATTATTATTGACATAGGATTATAGTACAGAATGAAGTGTTGATGTTTCTGATATACCTGTGGCTTTTCTTTTCTTTCTTTTTTTTTCCTTTTTTTTGGTGTGGAAATTAAATTCAGAATCTTGCATTTGCAAGGCAGGCGCTGTGCCACTGAGCTATATCCCCGGCCCTATGCCTGTGTTCTTAAGATGAATCCTAATAGAGATGTAATTTACTGCTTTATTTTTATTAGTGTCTGGAAATTATTTTTTTAACTCTTGTTCTTTTTTTATCTTTTAAATTATTTTCTTATTCTCTTTAATGACTTGATCACTCTTATTCTTACATCTGGTAGTCTGGAGATTATTTTTGAATGAGGGTTATACTACTAATTTCATATGTAGGGTTTTTTGAGATTTAACATCCTTTATTGGCTTTATTTATAATAGAATGTGTAAATTCTAGCACTGTTGTACTGTAATCTCTTTATTTTCCTCAGGTTTATATTTCTAAAGCAAAATAACTCATTCGTCATCTTTTTAATGTTCTTGTGTGTGATTTTTTTTTTCCCTATGTTTAGGGGCCTTCAGAAGGAAGAAATTGTTTTGCTTACACATGGAGATAGTGTAGACAAAGTAGCTGATGGATTCAAGGTTGTGGCACGTTCTGGGAACATTGTAGCAGGTGAAAATTATGTTTCTGTGTGAAATAATGTCATCTTCCTTATTTTTAAAAATATTATAATTGTGGTAAGATCAACTGTTAATGAAAAGATTTCAATATTAGAAGAATTATCGAGAAGTTACGTATTGGTTTACTTACAATGCTTTTTAAAATGTTCATCCTAGTTGCTTGTAGGGGTTTATGTCTATAACCCTAGTACTCTGGGAAGCTGAGGCATGAGAACTGCAAGGTGAGTCCACCCTGGGTAACTCAGTGACACAGCAAGACTCTGTCTCAAAATAAAAAACAAGGGGAAGATAAGCACACCTGGTGATGCAGCCCCCTTTGAAAGCTCTTAGTTCAGTCTTCACTGTCACACACAGAGAAGTGCTTATCATATAAGCTTTGGGACATAAAATGCTAGTTTTATAACTGGAGAGAAATTGGAGCAGTATTTGTCTTCCTGTCATTCTTCTTATTGGACTTGGATGTCCACAAAACACCAAATAATATCATTTATGACCTGTGGGTCAAATCTAGGCTAGGGCCTTCTTTTTTCGTGCTCAGGAACTAAGAATGGTTTTTGTATTATTTAAGGGCTATAATAAAACACAGGACTGGGCATGGTGGCAGACCAGGAATCCCAGCACTTGGGAGCCTGAGGCAGGAGGATTGCTGTGAGTTGGAGCCCAGCCTGGGTTGCATAACAGTTTAAGGTCAGCCTGAACTACGTATACATAGCAAGACTCTGTCCTACAAAACAAAACAAAAACACAAAACAGTCAAAACAGCAACAACAAAGAACCACAGTGACTGTGTGACTCACAGGCCTAAAACATTTACTGTTTAGCCCTTTACAAAACCATTTTTGTTTCCTACATTTTTGATGGAGAAAAGTTGTGGTTTTTTTGGCAGTTTGGGGTTTAGAGTTGCTTATCTAAATAACTGTAATATAAACGGTTGCTAATAACACTGAAAATTAGTAAAGGAAAACAAGTAGGTTTATCAGTAGAACTGAGATGCCAAGCATTGAAAAAAGATTTACTGTGGATAAATTGGGTTGAGTAATCTACTTGTAGTACGTTAGAAGACTGATACATGAACATAGAAATGATCAGCAGTGTTGTTTTTTTCTTTTTAATATGAAATGCTGCATGAATTTGCTTGCCATCCTTGCACAGGGGCTGTGCTCATTGACTCTGTATCGTCCCAGTTTTAGTATATATGCTGCCAAAGTGAGCACTGGTTTTGTTTTTGACAGAGTCTTGCTTTGTAGTTCAGGCTGGCTTTGAACTTACTATGTAACCAAAGTTGGCCTCAAACTTGTGATCCTCTGGTGTCAGCCTCCCAGTACTGGGATTACAGGCATGTGCCACCACATGTGGCCCCAATAGTGGTTTTTATACTGAAAAGGCTTTGAATCGACAGTGAGAATATCAGCTTAGTATTTTTACTCATTCAAGAAATACCTGAGTACCTATCGTGTCAGGCACAATACCAGGTGTCAAGAACATAAAAGTGAAGAAAACAGACAAAATCTCTTAATGTTACGGGTGGGGAGGGTAGACAGTTGTTGACTATTTCCTGTGTCAGGTGATGTTCACATTGAAAAAATCAGTGGTGTGCGAGGTTGGACATTACAGATATGTATGATTGGGAATCTTCCTGTCCCAGCCTCTCAAGAGCACAGGTGTGTACCACCATGCCTGATTTTTTTTTTTTTAGGTGAGGTTTTGAACAAAGGAGAGATGCCCCTTACCTGGGGCTATGCTATAGTGAGCAGAAAAGAATCAGGTTAAAAACAGAAGAAACAGGAAGACCACCTAGGAGTCTGTTGCAGTAATGAGGCGGGAGAGAACATGGTCTGTGCTGCGGTGGTAGATGTGTCAGTAGTCAGGAATGATTGAACTCTGATGTGTTTTGAATGAAGGGACAAAGGTTTTTCTATTGGATTTGGTGTGGAATGAGGAAGATAAAGTAGAATATAGTTGTTTTTCAACCAGAGGGTAAAATTTCTATTTACATAATGGGAAAGAACTCAGGGGTTTGGATATTAAATTCAAGATAGTTTATTAAAAAGGTTGTCTGATAGGCAGGTGTGTGTGTGTGCACACACACTTTCAAGGAGAAAATGCGGCTAGATGCATCCATTTGGGGACTGGCTAGCATGGCTAGAACATTGCGGCTGTTAGCGATGATACCTGAGGTGCTCCGAGTGCAGAGAGAGGAGACTCAAGGACTGAGTGCAGGGTGACTGCACCATGTGGTAAGGACCCAGCAAAGAAGCGTTAGCGGGAACAGCTGTGATGTAAGTGACCCAGAAGAGTGGTGCTCGGAAAGCCTGCTAAAGGCAGTGTAGGTCCCCTGGTTAGGAGAGTGAGGGTGAGTTTGGGAGCCTGCCCTGCCCAGTTTAATTACTTAATTGGCCAAGAGTTCAGACAAGTTTCTTAATCTCTAAAGCACAAAATAGGGGTAACGCATACACATGGAAAGCATCTGGCCTGACATCTGCTGCTTAGTAGATAAAACACATCAGTCAAGTAGATGAAGTTTTGTTGGTTGAATGTCCATAACCTGAAATTTGAAACCCTTATTTGATCCCCAATGTGACGCCAGTGTAGAATTCCATACGTACCCTCATATGGCAAGAGGGAGTCAAAACACAGGAACATTAAAAATATTCTGTAAAATTATCCTCAGCCTATATGTATAATTTACATATGAAATTTGAATGACCTTGATACTTGGACTTAGATCCCATCCCCACTATCTCATTATGTATATGCAGATATTCTAGTCTGTGGGGGAAAACCCCAAGGTACTCTTGGTTGTAGGCATCTCGGGTAAGGGATTCTTGGTTATGTATTTGCAGTTAATTGTGTTGAAGAAATAAACACCTAGAATACTCCGACCATTCTGATGTGTAAGATTCTTTTAATGTAAGAAATCAGTAGTTTAAAACTATTGAAAAAAGCCTCTCAATGTACTGAGAGAACCAAAATTGAGTTACTGCATTAAATGGTAAAGAAAAATGAAGTAGTGATAAAGTGAGAATACCATGAACTAATCCCTCTTGCACTGTCATACAGCTCATTAATTGCTATAAAAAGAAAAACTTTCATAAAGGAAGATTATGGTTTGTGTTATGTACTCCGTGATTTAAAAATTCATTAAATCATGCTAGTTTAAACATTGATGAGAGATTTTGAGGAATGAATTGTGCTTATTGATTGGGTCTTTTCAGTGTGAATAAATGTGGTGATTATTTTCTCTGTAAAGGTATAGCAAATGAATCTAAAAAGTTGTATGGAGTACAGTTCCACCCAGAAGTTGGCCTTACAGAAAATGGAAAAGTAATACTGAAGAATTTCCTTTATGATATAGCTGGGTGCCCTGGGACTTTTACAGTGCAGAACAGAGAACTTGAATGCATTCGAGAGATCAAAGAGCAAGTAGGAGCATCAAAAATTTTGGTAAGCAGTTTATTATCTGGCAGCTTTCAAATTTGATGTCGGTAATGTTGGAACCCAGAGCTGGATTCTTTAACACAGCCCTTCAGTGTTACTCGGTGAACACAGCCTTTGTTGCATTGCTTCCCAGTGCTTTTGTCGTTACCGTGTGTATTTCTGGTGCAAACCTTACTTGTAGGTAATGATCTAAGGGTATAGTGCTTATTTTCTTTTTGCTTATTTTGCTCAGTTTGAGTTTTCTTTTCCTTTCACCCTGTAGGTTTTACTCAGTGGTGGTGTAGACTCAACAGTTTGTACAGCTTTGTTAAATCGTGCTTTGAATCAAGATCAAATCATTGCTGTGCACATTGATAATGGCTTCATGAGAAAACGAGAAAGCCAGTCCGTTGAAGAGGCCCTCAAAAAGCTTGGAATTCAGGTCAAAGGTATTAATGAACTAGAGAAAAGTTAATTTGTATGTTGTGATTTGTTTTATCAAATTAAGCCATATGGTTTAAATGAATGTTTTTTTCCCCCTTTTTAAAATGAACACATAGGGGCTGGGGATATAGCTCAGTGGAATAAGCGCTTGCCTAGCAAGTGCAGGGTCCTGAGTTCGATCCCCAGTACCGCAAAAAAAAAAAAAAATAAAATAAAATAAAATGAACACATATTCTTCTCCACTTGCAGTTTTTTCTAATAAGGGCAAGTTGAAAAATGCTTTTTATTTTTGCATTAATTATCTCTGGTGCAATAGAGGTCCTAGTATAAATTTTAAAATTATTGATTAGAGCTATTGTTACACTTAAGTTAATATTGTTACTGTCTAGTCATTGTCTCTGTTGCCTGGCAACATGGTAAGACCCCATCCCTTGAAAAAAAGATAGATCCAAGCTGAGTATGGTGGTATATGCCTGTAATCCTAGCACTCTAGGGCAATAGCACTATAAAATTGAGCCCAGCTTGGGCAACTTAGCAAGTTATGGACCCCTGATCTTAAAGTTAAAAACAAAAGAGGACTGGGGGTACAGCTTGGTGTGAAGGCCTTGGGTTCAGTTCCCAGTACAGGAAAAAAAATCCATTGTATGTATTACTGAAATACTTGAATTGATGCCACAATGATGATCATAAGGTGAAGACTTGTAGGTAGGTATGCAGTGACTACCACTCTTGTTTGAAACCTCACTGAAATACCAGTAAAGATGTGAAAAACAAGAACAATGATGCAAGGATAGGAGAGAGAAGGTAGCAAATGGTTTTTTTTTTTTTTTTAATTTTATTTTAAAGACAAAAGAGTGGAGACATATGAACCAGAAAAGCCATAAACTACAGAAAATACAAAGTTATACAGAATATAGTAGGGAATTAGAACTGGATGTTGTATTACATAGTTATCTTCACATTAGTTACAACAAAAACATTAAAGGAAATACCAAATTATAGAGAAGATAGTAGGGAATTTGCACTGGATGCTGTATAATATAAAGTTATCTTCATTTCTGCTAGTACAAAAACGACTGAGGAAATACAGAATTATAGAGAACATAGAAGGGAATTAGCTCTGGATGCTGTCCTACATAATGTTACCTTCATCTTTGTTACTCAGTTAC